>JAOXYA010017584.1:0-13647 GCA_028565675.1 Sorex palustris | reverse complement strand
CTGAGCACCGCCAGGAGTAACTCCTGAGTGCAGAAACAGGAGTAACCCCTGTGCATTGCCAGGTGTGACCCAAAAAGATAAAAAAAGAATTTACCTCTTTCTCCATGGATTTTTTTTGGTTCCTGTTGGTTTGTTGTCAGCCACACCCGGTGGTACTCAGAGCTTACTCCTGGCTCTGCACTCAAGAATTACCCTGGTGGTGCTCAGGGGACTGTGTAGGATGCTGGAGACAGAATCTGGGTCAGCTGTGTGCAAGGCAAGAGTCCTACCCCTGTACTAGCTCTTCTGGCTCCCGATCTCTCTTACTGTTTATGCCTGTAAAATATGAATGAATAAAGGTGTGAATGAACAAAGGAAAGTGGAGTAGGTTTCTAAGGACCGCTGGAGGAACTTTTAGGAGAAGTGCTGAATAGGGATTGATGAAAGGCAGAACCCTGGAATGAGGAGGAATATTCCTTGATGTTGGGAAATAAACCAAAAGGCACAGGAGTGCTATTAAATCTGTGCTTCAGTGATTAGCATCAGATAAGATGAATAGTCTCTTGTTAAGCAAATACAAACACAGACTGTGTGGGAAAACAGCCACTAGACAAGCTCAGAACTAAAATTAGATAATAGTCAACAGTCTGGCCACCAGATGAGATATTCTCTGATAAGTTTTATAAAACTGTAGATCTTATTTTAAAATAAGCGGAGGCTGGAGAGATGACTCGAAGGCTGGGGCACATGCTTTGATCCCTGGCAATGTCTGGGGCCCCCCAAGTACCACCAGGAGCAAGCCCCGAGCAAAAAGCAGGGAGCAAGCTCCGAGCACAAAGCTGGGAGTACCATTGGATGTGCCCCCCCAATAAATTCAATTAATTAAATAAGCAGAAGCACAACAAGAACAGATTGCAAAATGCATGAATAGGCATTCATGTCTGGTGATGTGGCTGAGTTGGAGACAGACACTGAAGGGAGATGAATGCCATGGAAGGAACCCTTGTATACAGGTCACCAACAGGCTGGACAGCAGCCACATGTGTGACTTGTTAGCCCCTGAGTGGCAAATGCCAACGGAGAGATGCTAGGAGTGAAAAATACATCTGGATTTCAAAGACTAAGAGCTCAGGCAAAGGGAGGGAAAAGTCCATGGACAATTGTTAAAATGCTGATTGCATATTCAAATGCTGACCGTTTGGCTATAAATATGGGGTTACATCAAAGACACTAAAGGCAACTTCCCTGTTGGTTGCGGCCTTTTGACATTTTCCAATGTGACTTCGCTAAAATGTAAACTCACACCGTGCTCCTCTCTCAGAATTGCTTTGTTTTTGTTGGATTGCTCCAATTCCACTGTTCAAGGTTCCCGTTGTCTCTTCCAGGTCTAACTGGAATGAAGCATGGCCGCCTCCGTTATTTACCTTATCAGAGTTTCCGTTCCCTGTTCAGTAAGAGTGGGTGTGGGAATTACAGCAGGGTGTGGTGTCTCATATGCAGCAGCTGTTCATCCAGAATGCACCGTTTAGGGGGACTGGAGCAATAGTGCAGTGCGGAGGGCACTTGCCTTGCATGCGACTGACCAGCATCCCATATGGTCCCACAAGCACCACCAGGAGTAATTTCTGAGTACAGAGTCAGGAGTAACCCCTGAGTATCTCTGGGTGTTGCCCCAAAGCAAAACCCAAAAGTATATTGTTTCTCCTGTTGTCAGTTCAATCCCCAGAGCCTCATGAGAGATTTCTGGGAAAATCAGTATGTATCTCCACAGTGGGGGGAGAAAAATCTGTCCCTTTTCGAGAGGGAAGTTTGGACAGGCCCAGGGTTGTCTGGGGACGTTCTGACCATTTTCTGTGGGGTGTCTGCAGGAAGAGGGCTGCCCTGGGCCCCCAAAGAAGCCAAGAATACCTTGAATAATCTCCGAGAAATGGCACATCCCCTCTCCCAACAGTACAGGAATTATCAGGTCAAAATACTAAGAATTCTCAGGTGAGAACCTTGAATCAGAGACTCAGGTTCTTTACACACTGGAATTAATCATCAAGCTCTGGAAATGTGTGGCCACTGTGTACAAATGCCGTCAGGTGCCTTGGCTAACACTAGCATTTCCACCCCAGCCAGCAGCATCTAGGAAGTTGTTAGAAAAAAAATTAAAAGCCATTTCTGAGGTCCCTTATCCATTCGCTGACCCACATCCATGAGAGCCAAGTGTGGAAAGCTGTAGTTGGAGAAGGCCTGCAGGTGATTGCAAACAAACTTGGAGCAAAGCCACCTGATTCTCTTGGTTTCCTCCTTACCGGCACCTGCACACCCTGCTGTGAGCAGCAGAGGGCAGCAAATCCCACCCCAGTGTAGTCACGCCTCCCGGTCCAGACAGTTACATGCTTGCTCCAATTGGCTGTTGACAGAGCTGGATGCCAGAGTGGGGTTTTTTGTTTGGTTGGTTTTTTTTCTCCCCCACTTTTAACCACAATAATGCTAGCTTTCTAGTTTCAGGAAATCTGAGAGGAAAGATATAGCTCAAAGTCACTCGAAAGGCCCTTCTTAGTCACAGAGTTCCTCCAGGATTTTGAATTGTTTCTAACTTAGGGCTTTTTCCCTTTTTGCTTTCAGTGCCAGGGATCAAACCCAGGACTTGAAGTAGGCCAGGCAAGTACTCACTACTGAGCCATATCGTGGATCCAGCAGTTCTCACTTGTGTTTCCAATGCCCATTCTCCAACCCAGCATTTACTGAGTTGCCTGGTTTGTTCTGATGGTCACCCTATAAAATCCCAAAGTCATGTTAAGAAATCACTCTGGCACCAAGGATCTAACCGATCACACTTCTGTGAACAGGACCCTCAGTCCCTTTGCCGGATCTGGTGGATGACGAACAGCTCAGGTTTCCTTTGGCTGGCCCAGCGGGTGCCATGGAAACTGGCGAAGAGTCCCAGCTCTGCAGCTCAAGTGGTTTCCCAACTAAAGCCACAAGGGGGCACCCTCCACTCCCCCACCCATCCCCATGATCCACCTGCACCTCCAACCGGGTAGGGAAGGCGGCAGCCAGGGCCAGGCAGGGATGAGGCTGTGACTCTCCTTCTGTTGATAGAGTTTGGCTTCGACCTCAGCCCTGGACTCAGTGCTGGGTTTCTAAACAAGCGATCTCCGTTCAGCCCTGCCCAGAGCACCTGGATAGACCTTAAAGAATCCCAAACCTCTTCCAGACCCACTTCCTGTTCCCACCCCCTTGTCCCCAGTTCCAGCTGACAGGGATGAAACTTGGGGTCCCCACCCCCAGCTTCCCAATCAGAGCATCTTCTGCTTGGTTGGGGACCCTAGCAGGACAAACATGTTACGTGTCCCTTACTCTGTGTTGACAGCTCCTCCTGCACACTTCTCCGAGGACAACCGAGGAAATGCTGAGCTCTGAGGCAGAGACAGGAGCTCATGCCTATTCCTGGCAGGAGGTGGGGTTGCCGAGGGCACCAGGGTGGGTTAGGAGGGCAGCCCCAGGCAACTCTGGGGGGGGGGGCGGTTTCTGTCCCTGTCCTGGCTCTTCCGGTCTTCCGCCCAGCTGCTGGTGCGAGACTCCTCCCTCTCTCCCCACCACCCAGTGCCCACCCTCAGTTTGCTCTGCTTTTAACGCATATCTCCTGACCTTCCACATCTCTTGGCCCGTTTCTGTCCGACCCCTTTCTCCATTTGTTTTCAACCGCGGAAGTGCAGGGCAGGAGAGTGCAGTGATTAAGGCACATGGTCAGTGTATGCCTTACCCAGGTTTTAGTCTGGGCACCTCCTGGTCCTTTGAGCAGTGAGGGGTGCAACCTTGGAGTCTCTCAGCATCTCTAAGGTGTCCCGGGTATCCCTGGCACCCCAGGGCCCCAGCAGTGGAGAATCCTCAGTGATACTCAGCCAGTGGACTGTCCTGCCCCTTCACTGGCTGTAGGTGAGCTCAGAGGAGCTGCCTCCCCAGCCCCAGGCCCAGCCAGAGGGGCGCTCTAGAGTTCCCATGGGACCCAGGGGAGCAGGCAAAGCCCTGTGTCCTGACACAGATATGGTGTTCCAGTTATTTAGTTTTTTGGGGTTTTGTTCTTCTTGTTGTTTTTGTTGGGTTTTGGGTGACACCTGGTCTTGCTCAGGGCTTACTCTTGGCTCCACTCTCAGCAATTACTCCTGAGGCGGCTCAAGTTATCAGATGGGCTGCTGGGGATCAAACCCAGGTCGTGTGCGAGGCAAACACCCTCTTCACGGCTCTCTGTGGCCCCACAGTTCTGTGCTCCCTGTTTCCGGCCACTATCTCAGCCGCGGGGCACAGAACAGTTTCTGCTGTGGGTTTTGTACCCAGCAGCTGTGCACCAAAAGATCAGAGCTCTTGGAGGGGGGAAATGCCAAAGGGAAAGTCTGGAGAATAAGCCAGTTGGGGGGTGAAATCCCCTCTGCAGTGAAGGTCCCAGACTCGGGGTGGATGAGGGGCTGGGATCCTGTGCAGGATGATACACACAGAGGGCTATGAGATGAGGGGCGAGTGATAACCGGACTAGATCACGGCTCCTTAGGCTGACTTCCCCCAGAGAGGCCTGCCGACTGCCTCCAGCCATCCCCGGGGGTTTTTTTTGGGGGGGAGGGGGGCTTTTATGGCCCAACTAAACCCCCTGCATGGCGATAAGTACAGCCCCAGCTCTCACGGGCTGCCTGCACCCAGGCTGGCTGTTTCCTCTTGGACGCTTTTACTCGCAAAGAGCAGTTGCAGGAAGGATTCTCATGCACACTGACACCTACCAGGTCACACACTGACTTTCCCATTCACAGAACCCCACCTACGCCCCACTTGGGGTTTGTGTTTTATTCCTGACGCAACTGGACTTCACTTGGCCACATAGGGAAGTGTGGGTCAACTTCACACAAAGGAGCAAAGACAGTAGAAAAGTGATGTAATCTGAGGCCACGTTGTGTCGGAGGCCAAGAAGCTGCAGTGGAAAAACACCAGGCAGATCACCTTGACTGTCACAAGGCCCCGGAGGTGGCAGGGGCCAAAGGGGGCACAAGTAAACCTCCACAAATTGCCTGCTCGGCCCAGTGCTCCAGAAAGGGGGCTCAGTGGTCAGCCCTGAGCTTGCTGTACAAACAGCTCTCATGCTCCTGCCCGGGGAATTTGGTTGGTCGGTTTGCAGATTACACCTGGCAGTGCTCAGGGATCACTCCTGACAGACACAGGGGATCATATGAGGTGCTGGGGATTGAACCCATGTCGGCCATGTGCAAGGCAAGAGCCCGACCATGCTGTACTATCATGCTGTCCCCCATGCCTGGGAAATTTGGACCCAAAGGTCAGACATCCGGCCAGCCTAAGGTTTCAGTTGCAGGGAGGGATGGGTGGGAGCCATCCTGGCCGTGCTGGTTCAGGCTCTCCTGGTGGGCAGCGGGCATGGCGAAGCTGGCCATGGATGGCCACTGCAGAGCCACTCTCCCAGGTCCCAAACAATGTTTGCTGTGTTCCACTCAAGCAACTCAGCAATTAACCCCGAATCTGCCCTTGTGCCCTTTAGGGCAGCAAATGTAAGAGTACTCTTTGCAGCTCTAGCCCGGGGCTCCAGCTCTGCTCCTTGGCTGGGAGGATGCATTTTCCTCCCCGGAAGAGCACAGTTTTCCATCCTCTTGGACTAGGAGGCTTTTGAGAGTCTTTTTTTTAAAAATTATTTATTTTTATATATATTTTTGCTGCTCCTGCTGCATCTGATGATCCCTGGGATAATTCAGGGAACTTCGGAAGAATTTCCCAGAAACTTCTGAGACAAGGGGAACCTATGTGTATGGCCACCCCACCAGTTATAGGGACTAGAGACACCAGAAGTAGCCTCCTCTCACTCCCCCACCCCCTAATGACAGAGAGCAAAGAGCTATTCCAGAAGGCTAAAACGTGGAGAAATTAAGAAAAGTTCTTAAGTTCTTTTCCTTACATGTGAGATCGTTGAAAAACCTAAGGCAGTTTAAAGGCACACAGTCTATTGCAAAATGAGAAACAGAAGCAACCAGAAAATAAAGGTCAGGAAACAGACACGACTTGGAAAAGCTTTACAGAATCATGGAAAGTTAATGCATAAATGCCCTGGCTACTTACTAGGGGTGGCATACAGATTTGTTCGGAGCTTATGCAAAGGAAACAAGAAAAACGATCGGTTGTAAAAGTCATTCTAACGACCTTGATCCCTTCCCCTGCTCCTCTATTTAGAAAAACTTACCATTCATTTTGTTTCTCTTGCATACCCGGCGCTGTCCTAAACACCAAGGATTTGTGTGAGTGCAGCCAGAGTTTACTTTCATGGCACTTGCATTCCAGTTGAGGGAGACAAACATTTAACCAGTAGGGGCCACAGTGCTAGAACCGCGGGTTGGGAGCTTGCCTTGCACACGGCTAGCCTGGATTCAGTCCCCAGTACCCCATATGGTCCCCTGAGCACGCCAGGAGTGATCCTTTAGTGCAGAGCCGGGAGTAACTGTTGATATTGTATGCTCCCTCCCAAACAAACAAACAAAAATTATACCAGTAAGCAATAAACTATAAGAGAATAATATGTCAGGTGATGAGAAGAGAAACGTGGAACTATGTTTGGGGGTTTGTCCATCGTAGAACACTTTTAGGGATGACCCCTTAATGAGGGACGATGTGACCAAGGCAGTCAGCCGAGCCACACAGACACAGGGCAAGCTCAGGACCAGTGGAGGGCAGATGCTAAGGCCAAGATGCCCGAGAGCAGTTTTGTGCCCGTGGACCACCCAGAGGTCAGCAGGGCTGAGCACAGTAAGCACTGCAGGACAGAGCTGTGTCCTGGGGAAGGGTCCATCAGAAGGTGACCGTAAAGGCTCCGGGAGGACTTGAGGTGAAATGGCAGCATGAAAGTGTGGGTTTCACAGGGCCCCTCTGCCTGCTGTGTGGATGGTATGTCCTAGGGATGTGTTTTTGTGAATTTTTGGCACCGTTCGAACAAAATAGCAGATTGGAGAACTTCAGGAATGGAAGTTTTGTTTCTCCTTTTGCTATAGGAGCTGGAAGTTTAAGATCACACACCAGCGTGTTGAGTTTTCCTGTGGACAATAGACAGGCAGTGGCTGTCCTCCTGCTGTGACCTGTGTGCCTTCCTCTGTGCCCGGAGACCCTGCTGGTCCTCTGTCCAAATCTCCCCTTGTGAGGACACATATAACACTGGGCCAGTCCCCAACCATCCTCCTTCCCCACCCCTGCCCAGTGGCTTCATTTTTTTCCCTCACAGCCTGGGCAGGCCTTGGGGGGCTCTGACTCCAGACATACCCTTTTTGAGGTTCTGATGTGTTAGAATTTCTACTTGTGTGTTTGTCTTCTAGTTTGGTTATGTTTGGGGGCCATACCTGACTGTGCTTAGAGCTGCTACTGGCTACTGGCTACTACTGTCAGTGTTGTAGAATTTGGGCATGTCTCATGGCCACGAATGCAGACACGTGCTCCAAAAAAATCCAAAATATTTAACTGGGCAGCTAACTGTTTAACTGGGCACAGCTGCCGGGTCTTCTGGAAGTACACAGAGGTTGGGGGAGGTCGCCGGCCCTGACTCTGAGAAGGCCTGGTATTTTCAGTCACAAAGACCTGTGGACCTGGAATTGGGGGCAGATGAGTTCCTAAGAGCTCTTCTCTAAAAACATTGACTCCCCTTACTTTCCTTTTGGTTGTTGCGCTGACTGGGGGTCACACACACGATTGTGGAGTTGCACAGGTACTTACCAGGCTGCCACTCCTTTAGTTGTGGTGCTCACGTACGTTTGTGACAGTGCTCACTGGGGGACCCACAGGGCAGTATACTAATGCTGAGATCTAACTGGCAGTATCACGCATGGAAGGCACACACTCAGCCACTGAAAGGTGATTTATACCCCTTGAATATGCATCCCTATCTTATATAAGATCTCTCTCTCTCTCTCTCTCTCTCTCTCTCTCTCTCGCCATTACCAGTGTTGCTCAGGACTTACTTCTGTCTCTGTGCTCAGGAATCTCTCCTGATGGTGCTTGGGGCTCCATATGGGGTGCTAAAGATTGAATCAGGGTGGGGAGGGTGGGAGCCATAGCACAGTGGGTAGGGCGTTTGCCTGGGTTCGATTCCCAGCATCCTATATGGTCCCCCGAGCACAGCCAGGAGTAATTCCTGATTGCATGAACCAGGAGTAACCCCTGTGCATTGCCAGGTGTGACCCAAAAAGCAAAAACCTGGGTTGGTCGCATGCAAGGTCAACTATACACTATCCACTGAGCTATCTCTCAAATATTTTTCTTTCTTGATGGTGACTGGTGAAGAACAGGAGCTTGTATATGTGGTGAACTGATATGTCAAGTTGAGAACTATTAGCATCTAAGATGCTATTTTGAGTGACAAGATTCACAAGGGCAGTGTTTTTCAACCCCTAGTCCGGGAACACATGACACAACACAGGTCACTCTGAAATTGGTTTAATCCAAGCACTGATTCCAAGGTTGGTTTTTCCCAGGAACCAAGAAATGAGAGAAAACCCAGCATAGTGACTAAGAACCCATGCTCTCTCCCACTCTTCTCTCCAATTTGAAGACCTAGCTCATCCCTTCCCATGAGGGAAACAGAAGTGCGAATCCATGTTCACGGTTCAGGCAGTGCAGTTCTGGGCCTTTGTCTCCATTTGCTCCTCCAGGACCTCACACTTGCTAGGGACCTCACATGTCCTTTGTTGTTTGCTTGCTTGGCAGCCAAATGTGAGCCTGGTGTGGTGCTTGGGGGAATATCGAAGCCCTTTGTTCCACCTCCCCGGCCATTCTAATGAGGAGTTGTGATGTGCTCAGTTCAGCCCTCTGGGAACAGGTGCTGAAATGGCATTATACCTGGCAGGAAGTGAAAGCATTAGACTCAGGTGTGGTTCTTAGAGCATCTTAGCAAGACTGACAGGGGGCTCCTGCATAAAACTTGCCCACATAGAGGGCCAGATGGGTCCAAAAGGGCCTGGCTCTAGCACGGTGACAATGCTCTGTCAGTGGTGGGTGCTTGGTTAGAATGTGGCCTCGGTAAAAGTGCTGAGCTGAATGCAGCAGCTTCTGGGGTCCCAGGTGGGGGTTCCCCCCTGAAGTCCTCATGGCAGGTTCTGTCCTCAGCTGTCACCTCTGCACCTTCACGGGTCATGCCTGGTGCACAGAGACCCACTTCTGCATGCATGCACGTGTGCCTCAGAGGAATGGAAGGTCTGCTCTGGATCATTGCAGTCAAGCTGCAGTCCCCATAAAGCAACTTGCAGGAGGTTTTTGGTTTCCTGTGCACATGAAGTTATATTTGCATTATATTGTACTCTCCTCAGCGTGCAGCGGCCTTATGACTTAATTAGAAAAACAACGAGTATGCCTTGATTAAAAATACTCTGTTGTTAGGGTGGGGCAGTGGCTCTGAGGGCTGTGATTATATACCTTGCATGCACAAAGCCCTGAGTTCCATCTCCAGCACCCCAAAATGTGGCCCTGGTCACCCCCAACACCACCACGTTGTGGTCATCAACTTGTTAAGCCTCTGTATTGGGCTACCCCTCTCAGGCCCCCCGAGCTCCATTGGGGAGGCACCAATAAAAATGCTAATAAAAGGTTAATAACCATCTGAGCCTTCCAGCAAGGCCTTATCTTTTCACCGCTGAAAGATCTTGTAAAAAGCAGTCTGTGATGCGCAATGAAGGAAGCCATATCTGCATACACATTAAAATGGGGGGGCCCCCTCCATGTTCCCACACATTTCCCTTCCAGGGGTGAACACTAAAAGAACAGAGTGAGGGCCGGAGTGAGGGCCGGAGGGTAGAGCGTTTGCTTTGCACTCGGCCCCGACATGCCATATGGTCCCCCAAGCACCACCAGGAGCAATTCCTGAGTGCAGAGCCAGGAGTAAACCCTGAGCATTGCTGGGTGTGACCCAAAAGAAAAAAAAAGAAGAAGAAGAACATGAGTGAACTCCGCCACAGTCTCCATGGCCGAGGTAGGTCTCAGGGCTGTGAGACTCCCACCCTCCTCCTCTGTTCACTCTCCATCTCCCCTTACCCTCAGCTATATCAGCCTTGCCAGTCTTGTTCACTTTTCTGGGTGCTGAGACTCACTATTTTGTGGGACAGGAGTTGGACCACACCCAACTTGTGCTCCTGGCTCTGTGCTCAGGAATCATTCCTGGGGGTGTGCAGGGGACCATATGGGATGCCAGGAATTGAACCCTGGTGAGCTGCATGCAAGGCAAGTGCTCTACTCACTATACTATCCTTCTGGCCCCAGAAAGGGCTTAACTTGTCTGTCACCCAGTAGTCTGTTGACTTCCCTGAGGAATAGTGTATCAGAGGTCACGTTAGTCATCTAGAGCTCCTGTTACGAAGCACCATGGAGTCAAAAAACAACAGAAGGGGCTGGAGCAATAGCACGGCAGGTAGGGTGTTTGCCTTACACGTGGTTGACTCAGGTTCGATTCCCAGCATCCCATATGGTCCCACGAGCACTGCCAGGAGTAATTCCTGAGTGTAGAGCCAGGAGTAACCCCTGAGCATCACTGGGTGTGACACAAAAAGCAAAAAAACAGAAACAAAAAAACACAACACCAGAAATCTGTTTTAAATCACAGTTCTGGGAGCTGAATAGTCATGGCAAGATGGGTTCCTTCTGAGGGTCCTGAAGGATGAATCTCTGTGGCCCTCACTCTTGTCTTCTCCCTGCTCTTTCCATCCTTCTCCAAGCCCCTGTGTTAGTGCTCAGAGTTCGTCTCCTAACAAGGTCAGATTGGATTAGGACACATGCCAACGACCTGGTGTCTCTAGATGGTTCCAGCTCCTAGTATCATCACAGTCTGAGGTCCAAGAGGTCAGTGTATAATGGCGTGAATGTTGTGGAAGACAAAACTCTGCCTACCATGGGCCCCAGCTAGTGTCTGAACATCAGAGACAGCCGTCCTCAGATCTAGGTGAGTCACAGTGAGGGGGAAAGTTGCTTCCCCATGCATTGTCTCTTTGCTGCTGTCAAGCCACTAAGTGCTGAAGGTACCAGCTGGTTGTTGCTCTAATGAGCACTTCCTGTCCAGCACTGACATTTGACATGAAGGTCCTGACATTGCCACCACCACATGTCCACCCCCAGGTCCTAGGATTCCTTGTCTCTCTTCTTCCTGTCATGCAGACACCCCGATCAGATGACCCAATGTCCCCTGTCCCTAACCCTCTGTGATTCGTATTCTCACCCCAGGCCTCTGATTCCTTCACACAAAGTAGCTGACCATGTGCACCACTCTGAGAAGGTAACTGTACCATTGGGAAGATCCTTCATCTCTGTCTCAGCCAGTCAGCACCGCCATTCCGTGGGACTGTATTACACGCTCGTTCACTTTCACCTTGCACACAGCAACCAGGCCAAGCTGTAACATATCCAGCAGAGGGCTGCTTCTGCCTCCTCTTTCAGTGGGTCACAGGGACCTCCCCTCACCCCCCATCCACCAGGGCTTAGAAAACATTTAATAAGAGTCTGTTGGAGCAAACTCTGATTGGAGCATGCAGTGCCACCCCAGAAGTAGTTAGTAACCCCCCCCCCAGGACAGGATCCAGGGAAAAAACAGAAATGGAGTATAGGTGGATGCAGACAGAGGAAGTTGCTGGAGTGGCTGTCTCTTAAACAGCTTATGTGACTGTTTGTGGTTGGCCGTCCTTAGGTCCTCATGCCATAACTTTAAGGCATTTGAGGCTTAGGATTTGGTTTTCTTATATAAACCACCCCCCATAGTGTTGAAAACACTTCAGTGGAGTGACCTCATTTAGTTAATTTATCAGTGCTCTGCTAATTTGCAGTGAGGAAAGATGTCAATAGCTAGAGGAAGATGACTCCTCTTGGGAGGTCCTGGGCTGTGTCCCTACCCTCACCTGACCCCCAACACAAAGACAGTTGCAATAAAAATCAGTGATACTTAGACATAGTCGCATTTCTTAAATTTCTCAAGGACTTATTGTGTGCCAGGAATTAAGTCTGAATCCTGCATCGTGGGTGTTACCATTCTACAGGGGAAATGCTCTGGGCACCTGAGCAAGCAGCCCATGGCTTGTTCTTGAGTGAGTGGCAGAGCCAGCCTCAGACCAGGCTGTGGGGATCCAAGGTATGCTCTGAATCACTTCTGTGTTGGTGTTGAAACATTGTATGTCTGAAACTCAATCATGAACTATTTTGTTACTGTGTATCTCATGGGGAGTCCATTTAAAAAAAAAAAGAAGAAGAAAAGAAAAAGAAAAAGAGCCAATTCTAAGCCCTTTCTGCCCCCAGGGTGGTTTTTTAATTTGTCTTTGTTTTTTGTTTGGGGGCCACACCTGGCAATGCTCAAGGGTTAGTCCTGGCTCTGCACTCAGCAGTCACTACTAGCAGTACTCCAGGAGCAAATGGGATGTGGAGGGATTGAATTCAGGTTGGCCGTGTGCAAGACAAGCACCTTACCCACTGCTCTACATCTCTGATCCCTTAAAATATTTTTTTAATAAAAGCCATCCATACCCAGCAGTGCTTGGGGTAACCGGGACCGCCCTTAGCAATTTCCAGCCCAATGGTACAGGCTTGCCTGCTTGGTCCTGGGGCCTGGTGATGCATGGAAGGCCTCAAGGTCACACCAGATGGCGCTCTGCGTGTCATGTAATTTGGGTCCTGAACTCAGAGCAGGTACCTGCCAGGCCAGTACTCCAACGCCTGAGCTATCACCCCTGCCCCTCAGGGTTGGTGCTCACAGGCTTGACTATTCCCACCTGGAATCAAGAGGATGCAAAGGTCAGTGAGCATTGGCCACAGCTAAGTCCTCCACCCCCCAAGTGAAGTCAGCCATATGCAAATCACCCTATTTAGGGCGAGGGCTCCACCCCATTGGCAGTTTCGGTAGCAAATTTATGGCTCAGCTTAGGTCTCAAAGGGAAGGGATGTTGCCCTCTGCTCAGATCTGTGCCTACAGATGTGTAGCGCCTCCAGGAGGCCACGTGGTACTTGGATGCAGCCCAGCACTGGCTGCTCCTGCCAACCTCCCGGAACCCAGAGCCGAGCAGCTGGCCAGCATGTCCTGGCCTGTCCTCGTGCCTGGCCATCGTTAATGACATTAGGTTCTCGCACACACCCACACGCAATAGAATTAGGATGTGCTGGGAAATGTGACCTCTGTCTAGGAAGCTGCAGAGCCTGAAACAGTCATCTGGAGGGTATGTCTTCTTCAATAAGGTTGGTGGCAGTTCAGAACATTACTTCCTCTCCATCCTTCCTTTTCCCGGCTGTGGAACAGTGACTCTGAAGGGACAGTGGAAGGGGCCGCTAAAGCCTGTGCCTGACTTGTCCTTTCTGTCATGGCAGAGAGGCTGGGAAATGCCTCTCTGATTTTCACTCCTGCCTCCATGAAGGCAACTGTTCCTGTGTTGGAAACTTCAATGAGACCATCTTCTAGGGTCGGGAGCCATAAAGTCCAGCAGGGAGGGCATTTGCCTTGCACGGAACTAATCTGGGTTCAATCCCTGGTATCCCATATGGTCCCTCAAGCACCACCAGAATTAATTTCCGAGTGCAGAGCCGCGAGTATCGCTGGGTGTGAATAAAAAAGCAAGCTGTCACTGTCACTGTCACTGTCCTCCCGTTGTTCATCGATTTGCTCGAGCAGGCCCAGTAACGTCTCCATTGGAG
>JAOXYA010017570.1:0-13647 GCA_028565675.1 Sorex palustris | reverse complement strand
ATCTCGCCCGCACGGCAGAGCCTGGCAAGCTCCCCGTGACGTATTCGATATGCCAAACACAGTAACAACAAAGTCTCGAATGGAGACGTTACTGGGCCCGCTCGAGCAAATTGATGAACAATGGGAAGACAGTGACAGTGAGAGTGACATTTTTATTTGGGGGCCACACCCAGTGGTGCTGGGGGTTGGCAGGGGCAGGGTGGCAGCTAATCCTGACTCTGCGCTCAGGAATGAATCTGGGTGGTACTCAGGGGAACCCTATGCACTCAGGGGATCAAATGGTGATCATCACAGCCAGTGCCTGATCCCCCTCTGCCATCTCTCCTGTCGCTCACGTGGTGGTTTTTATTGTTTTGTTTGTTTGGGGGCCACACTTTGTGTCTATCCGGGTATTTCATGGTCACGTCCAAGGGAATACAAATATGTGGGAGTTTTAGTCTCTTCTCCATTTCTTATGCAACTGCTCATCCAGAATTGTGCCTTTGGGTTGAACCAAAGTATCTAGACTCTTGGCTCCCATTCCAGCATATAGAAAGTTTCCTCACTCCTTTATATAGCTGAATGGTAAAAAGACTGATTGCAGATAAAACCGTGGGCCATAGGGTCACGCTGCCCAGGTTTGGAGCCCGTTTCTGTCGCCTTGACCTTGAACTTTTTCTCTGAGTGTTTTTCGGCTACAAGTGGAAAGAATTGTCCCAGCTCCCCCACCACTGGGTGGAACTGGTACGATGCTTAGAAATAAGCTTTGCACCTTGCCTGGGTCCCAGCGAGTTGTCCATGTCTGGCCTCTCTGCTATGAGAATCACTTGTATCACTTGTCATCCCGTTGCTCATCGATTTGCTCGAGCAGGCACCAGTAACGTTGTCATTCGTCCCTGTTGCGTGCTAGTGTAGCCCAATGGCGTGTGCTTGCTCCAGGAACATGAAGAGCATCAAACCGTTCGTTCAGGGTCTTGACGAAGAAGTCCAACCATCTCATAGATGGGCAGCCAGGCATTCTTTTGACGTCCCTTGGAATCCAGTCAGTAACGGCTTTAGTCCAGCTCCAAATCGCATTACGTGTCCAGCCCATCTGATTTTCGACACCTTGGCAAGTGGGGCAGCGTCCCTGATCCTCGATCGTCGATGGAGGTTGGAACTTAAGATTCCTTCTCTCACTTGAGTGAAGCATGATACTCCAAGTATAGCTCTTTCGATTCCTCTTTGGGAGACCCGAATAGTGCTATTCGAATGCTATGAGAATAAGAAGGAAAAAGGTGTAGGAGGCCGAGGAGGAGTGGCTTGGAGGTTGTTTTGTTTTATTTTACTTTATTTTATTGGTTCTGGTGCCACACCCAGCAGTGCTTAGTGATTCTTCCTGGCTCTACACTCAGGAATCACTCCTGGTGGGATTTGGGAGACCATATGGGATGCTGGGGATCGAACCTGGGTCACCCGCATGCAAGGCAAGCACCTTACTTGCTTTGCTCTAATCCAGAAGAGTGGAAGAAAAAAAATAATCCTAAACCAGAGAGACAGGTAATACTGGGGTAATTAAGGTTCTCTCTTTCCTTGAATGTGGCTGACCTGGGTTTGACCCCTGGCACCACATAGGGTCCCCTAAAGCACCACCAAGTGTTATCCCACAACATAAAGCAAAGACAAGAGGTGTTGATAAATATTAAGTTAGTAAAAGGACAAAAATTTATAGATATTATTAAAAAAGAGCTATGTTTGGGGCTTGGGAGATCATTACAGAACTACGCATGCGCCCAGTGCTGGTCTGACTCCTGGCACCGCATGGGCCCCTGAGCACCTTCTAGCATGGCCCTCGGGTCCCCAGCCCAGGGGCAGCCCAGGTGTCTCCAGCACCCCACGGCCTGAGAGACAGCACCGTATCCTCACACTCTGGTGTTGAACCGAGAATTGAGCCCAGTGGGTGGAGGGTGACCGTCAGGGCCTGCCCACATCTGCTTGAGGGGGGAAATGCCGTGGCAGTAAGTGTGTGAGCAGGGAGAGCTTGGAGACAGACGCCAGCAGGGACACGGACAGAAGGATGACTCGCAGAGGAAGGAAACATGCCCGGAGACGAGAAAAATTAGTGAGTGAAATACACATTGAGGGGCTGGAGCCATAGCAAAGAGGGTAGGGCGTTTGCCTTGCATGCAGCCGACCTGGGTTTGATTCACAGCATCCCATATGGTACCATGAGCACCGCGAGGAGTAATTTCTGAGTGCATGAGTGCATTGCCGGGTGTGACTCCCCCCCACAAAAAATACACATTGATCTAAAAAAGATACTTTCTCTTGCCTAATGACAAAGCTGAATCATGACAAGCTGTACAAAACAGGTACTTTTCTGATGAAAAAAATATACCAATGTGCTACTTTTAGGAAAGGAATTTGACGCAGTGTGTCAAGAATCTTAAAAATAGCATTACTCGGGGCAGGAGAGCTAGTAGGGCGGGGAGGGTGCTTGCTTTACCCCCTGCCAACCTGAGTTCATCCCTGGCACCCCATACAGTGCCCTAAGATCACCAGGACTGATCCTTGGGTGCAGAGCCAGGAGTAAGTCCTGGGCACCACAGGGTATGACCCAAACAAAAACAAAACAGAAGGGGAAAAGCCACCAAACCCCTGAACCCTCAGGCCTCAAACTCAGAGTTTCCTGGTGGCAGCGTCTGCCTGGCCCTGGACGCCTCCCCAGCCGTGGCCTGAGGACCCAAGAGACTTGCCCTGCCCCTGTCCCCCCCCCCATCCCATGCTGTGCGGGGTAGGCTCCTAGGGAAACACAGGTGTGGTCATCACTTTGTCCCCAAAGGACACTGGCCTCCCTCCAAAATGCCGGGCACAACCTGAATTTTATTTGTATGTTCACGTCTGTCCTATATATGGACACATGCATATGTAATGTCCTCCATGAGTGGACGTTGTCTTTATAATCAAGCACAGTGAAGGGCAGAGGAGACCCTCGGAGGGCCAGAGTGGGAGCTTTGGATGCCGAAGGGCCCAGTGTAGACGCCCAGCATTGCCCCCGAGGCACCACCAAGCCACCAAGCACCGTGTTGGCAGTAGCCCTTGAGCACCCCTGGTGTGCCCCCCCCAATAAAAGCAAAAATAAAATCACGGTCAGACTTTCTGGCAGCAGAGCGCATGCCTGCCTGCTGCCTGGTGGGAGGCCCCAGCGCACCACCTGGGGTGGCCCCCACAGCCAGTTTAAAAAAGAATCAAGAATCAAATGACAGTGAGGGAACCAGAGTGTCCTCTGCCATTGCCCGGTGGCAGACATTCTGCCCGTTGGCTTGAGGGCCGGGTTGCCGGCAGGAAGTCCAGAAGGTTCTCCGGAGTCGAGGTAGGGCACCTGGGAAGGCCCAGTGTGGAGCTGCGTCCCGGGGAGGATGAAGAAGGGACCCTGGAGGGAGCCCTGGGTGCGCCAGCTAGCAGGAGGCACCAGTCTTGGGCTGTTCACTCCACTGGGACCCCTGAGTCACAGGGGCCCTTCATGGCCGTGGGCTCCCAGGGGGAGTTTAGTGATTTGGAGTTTGCTGCTAGGAGCCAGGGTGGGAGTCTCTGAGGACTGACTCCCCACTGCTGTCACGGGCAGCTGTCCCTGGAGAGGACCAGAGGCCGCTGAGGAGGGAGGGAGGGAGGGTACAGTGGCAGCTGCCGCCTGGCTGTGGGCGCGGGGCCAGGCCCCAGAGAGCAGAGCGAGCTGAGGTTTTGCCTGGAAGCCCTGACAGGTGCAGCTTTGGGTCTGGGTACCCTGGGGGTGGTGGGGAGGATGGGCAGTCGAGCAGATCAGCCTGACAGAGAGCCGGGTCTGGGGGTAGGAGAGTACAGAGGATGAAACTTCAGGGGTGTGATGATCAGGCTTGGGAAGAGCTCGGGTTTAGGGATCCGGGGGTGGGAATGGGGGTCACTGAGGCATCGGTGGAGGGAGCGAATGTGGGGTGCGGAGAGGTTCGCCATTTCCTGGGAGGAGTCCGGGGGGAGGCCTTTGGAGCCATGGGAGACTTTTGTTGACAGCCCCATAGGATACCCAGACACCCTAAAAACCCGTAACCACAAACACTTAGATATACGCTACAAAAGAAAGTCCTGGGGCCAACGAGAGGGAGCGTGGGCTCAGCATGCTTTTGCTTCCTTTGCACGCAGCCAACCCCATCATGATCCTCCAGCGCTGCATCTGTGCCCCCAAGCACTGCTGGGAGTGAGCCCCCAAACAAAGAGAAAGAAGGAAGTCGAGGAAAGTTCTTTCAGCTGCACAGAAGCTCATCAGCGAGTAGCACAGTTCCCCAAGAGTCCTTCCGGCACTTCTCAGGGTCCCGCTCCCCCAAATAAACCGGGACCCCGGTCATCACATCAATTTCTGTGGGAACCTAAACCCCAGAAGCTGGGGTGGAGTGATAGTACAGCAGGTAGGATGTTTGCCTTGCACGCAGCTGACCTGGGTTCGATTCCCAGCATCCCACATGGTCCCCCGAGAACCGCCAGGAGCAATTCCTGAGTGCATGAGCCAGGAGTAACCCCCGTGCATCGCCAGGTGTGACCCAAAAAAAAAAAAAACCGCAACCAACCAACCAAACAAACAAACAAAAAAACTCAGAAGCTTTGCAACACAAGGTTGGAAACAACGGCTTTCCTGGGAGGAAAGAAGTTGAGGTGCAGCTTGTTGGATTGAAAACGGTTCTCTGCCTGGGGTGGGGGTGGGGGAGCCTTCTTTAGCCTGTTGCAGCAACATAAAGATCAATAAAGCAGCCCACTCTGCCAACAAAAGTGCCATTGTCAACTCCAAACGCAGGCCGCGGGCTGGCGCAGGAAACTGTCATGAGAATCCACAAAGGACTAGCACGGATCTACCCCAGAGCGGGCAGACAACCCCAAGGGAAACGGCACAAAGACAGAGGCGAGGGCTCAGCCAGCGATGCAGGAAGGGCATTTGCCTTGCAGGCCGCCAGCCCGGGTTTGATCCTCAGCATCATCTGGTGTCTTCCAAGCACTGCCACAGAGCCAGGAGGAAGTCTTGAGCACCACTGTGTGGCCCCCAAACCAAGCAAACAAACAGAAAGATAGAGGCCGTGGGGGGTGGAAGAAGGATGGGGGAGAACAGAAGATTCACAGGGAGGCTTGCCACAGCCGTCAGATCGGCAGAAATGTCAGGCTTGCATGTCAGATGCCAGCAAGGGCCGGGATCTGCGGGCCCCCATCTCCCATGCTGGGGGTTGTTGAGGACCCTGATCCGGGGACCCCTTTGGAAGCTGCTTGAAAGTATGCCCAACGGGGCGAGGGAGAGAGTTCAATGTGTTGAGTGCAAGATTCACATTCAGGAAATCTGGGATCCATCCCCCGCACCCCAGGGTTCTCCAGCCCTGTTTGGAGTGACCCTGAGCACAGAGTTGGCAGTAGCCCTGAGCACCACCAGCTGTGGTCCCCAAAGAATTAAATAAATAAGTCGAGTGTGCCTGGCCCAAAAATCAAAGGCCGCGTGGAATTCACGAAATCAACCAATAACCTCTCTGTTGTTGTAAGAAGTTGGTGACAGTGGAAAGGGGGAAGAATCGGGAAGAAACTGGGGTACAGGTGCCCGTCCATGGCCATACCTGTTGGCGAAGGGCAGCTCTAAAATATTGAAGTGCTGGAGCCAGGAAAATGCCAGCAGGAGTTGGACGTCTTAGAATGTAAGAATGAATAGCCTGGAGAGATAGCACAGCGGGGAAGGTGCTTGCCTTGCATGCAGTTGACCCAGGTTTGATCCCTGGCACCCCTTGTGGTCCACTGAGCACCACCAGGAGTGATTCCTGAGCAGAGAGCCAGGAGTGAGCCCTGAGATCACCGGGTGTGGCCCCAGAACAGAATAAAAGAATAAAGAGCTGTGGCCATTGGCAGCGTGGTCTTGTGGAAGCAGTTGTGTGTCCATCACGCACATAGTGAGTGGTTGGGGCACGGGAACCAGCTGGTGGTTGATAAACCCCAGTTCAATGGATGGATAGGCAGCCCTAGGGGCAGGAGGCAGGCGCACAGACCAAGCTGGGGAAGATTCAGGGGAGAAAGTAGGGTGCTGTTTGGGGGCCACACCTGGCCGTGGTGAAGGCTAACTCCCGGCTCTGTGCTCAGGGATCACTCCCAAAAGTTCAAATACAAAATGTTACTTTATTTTTTTTAATTTAAACAGACTTTCAATTTAAACAGCATTTCTAAGAGCTGTTTGTTTTCAAGTCACAACTGACTGTGCTAAGGGCTAATTCCTGGCTCTGTGTTCAGGGATCACTCCTGGCTGGGCTCTGGGGATCATATGGGGCGCCAGGGACTGAACCCAGGCTGGCTGCGTGCAAGTTGAGTGCCCTACCTGCTGTCCTATCACTCAGGGCTCTGTGGGGGAGATGTTTAACACCACCCAGGGTGGCCAGCCCTGCAGGAGGTTCAATAGCGCTTTGCTGCTCTGTGTAGCTGAAATGAACGGAAAAGAAAAAGAAAAAATAAAAAGTTGAGTGGGGTGAGGACCCCAGCGTGACCAACGAACAGAGCCAAGAGAATGCCTCTGGAGACCCTCACCCTGTTGGAGGGGTCTGTGGGTGAAGAGGGTTCCCAGGAGGTCTGGGGAAGCAGGAAGGTGGAGGCATGGGAGTCCCCTGACGAGGTTGATATGGAGACGGTGGGTCTCTGCCCCCTACTGCCCCCAAATTCTTCAAGAATTCCAAGAGTTAAATATTGAATAATAGGGGGCCGGAGCAATAGCACAGTGGGTAGGGCATTTGCCTTGCATGTGGCCAACCCGGGTTCGATTCCCAGCAACCCATATCGTCCCCTGAGCACTGCCAGGAGTACTGAGTGCAGAGCCAGGAGTAATCCCTGGGTGTGACCCAAGAAGCAAAAAAAAAAAAAAAAAAAAACCCAAAAACATTTTTTTTGGGGGGTTATTGGAAAACGGTCTTTGTGTTTCTGAGCATGAGAGGATCCCTGTTTGCTTCCCAGAGACGCCGTGTTGGTTCAGGGTCTGTCTGTGTTGGGAAGCTGAGCGTCTTTCTCTCCCACTTGGCTGTGAGACTGTTTCTCTCCGACCTTCTAGGTTACGGGTTCCCACATCCGCCCAGGCTGCCCTGGTACTGCTTAGACTCCTGAGCCCAGGGCAGAGGTTTCAGCCGTGGGAAGTGGTGCCCTTCTCAGGGAGAGCCCAGGGATGTGCAGGAGGGTTTGGAATGGAGGTGGGACAGCTCCAGTCAAACGGCTGGCGGCAGCCTGCCTGGGGAAACTGAGGCTTCTTCTTCCAAGGTCTTCCTGCTTGGCCATGGTGGCCACTGCCGAGCCGGCGACCGGGGAGGCGAGAGACGGTGTAGAGAGCTGGTGTTCTCTCACAGAGCAGAAACGCTTCCCGCACATCGCAGGACCAGCAGAGCAGGGACAGTATGCCAGTGTGACAGGGGCACTGCACCAGGGTGGGGGCCTGGCACCAGAGCAGAAAAGAGCATGGCCGCCCCATCATGGCTGACCTGTCATGACCACCCCATCATGGCTGATCTGTCAAGGCCACCCCATCATGGCCGCCCCATCATGGCCTTCCCATCATGGCTGATCTGTCATGGCCGCGCCATCATGGTCTTCCCATCATGGCCACCCCATCATGGCCGCCCCATCATGGCTGCCCATCATGGCTGATCTGTCAAGGCCACCCAATCATGGCTGTCCCATCATGACCACTCCATCATGGCCTTCCCATCATGGCCACCCCATCATGGCTGATCTGTCATGGCTGCCCCATCATGGACTCCCCTGTCATGGCCGCCCCATCATGGACTCCCATCATGGCTGCCCTGCTGTGGCTGCCGTCCAGTTCTTGGGCCGTGTCTCGTGTCGTTTCGAAACTCTCCAGGGAATGGAATGCTTGGAAGCGGAGTGGAGTGTGGCTGAGCTGAGAGAAAACAGGTCCCTCTGGGCAGTGGCCTCCTTTCCAGCTAGCATCACCAGTTGTCCGGGGGTGTTAGGGTGCCCGGTCAAACAGAGACAGCCCGGGTAGATCCGTGGCTCCACACGGAAACCAAATAGTCTGTGACAGGATGCAGGTTGTGATGGAAAACTGGGGGGAGTGGGAGGGAGAGAATCCTGAGTGTGGCGGGATAGGCAGGGGCTGGATGAGAAGAGCAGAGAGGAGGTGTCATCACAGAGCATGACGAAATAAATGATGGAGGCTGGTCAGGAGGCTCCCGGCAGCTTCCAGGCAGAGGGAACAGTGTGTGCAAAGGCACTGGGGTAGGAACTGATCTGTTGGAGGGAGGACCAGGATGTCTGGAACAGAGGGCATCAGGCGAGGAAGAGGAAGGTAGGAGATGAAAGGGGGAGGGTTAGACAGCAACCAGATTCCAATACTAGTCACTGTTCTGCCTCAAGCATTCACCTGAAGTCTAGTGATCATCTCACTGAGAAGGCTGGTCCGTTTGTGAACTTAAGTCACACCAGAGTGGGACTGGAGCGACAGCACAGAGGGTAGAGCTTTTGCCAACCGGGTTCGATCCCCGCCATCCCCTATAGTCTCCTGAGCACCACCAGGAGTAATTCCTGAGTGCAGAACCAGGAGTAACCCCTGAGCATTGCTAGGTGTGACCCAAGAAGCCGTAAAAAGAGAGAGAGAGAGAGAGAGAGAGAGAGAGAGAGAGAGAGAGACCTCCCCAAAGGTAAAAACCTCTCACCAGGTGTAGGGTAACATTAAGAGGTACCAGCTCTTAATGTAAGGTAAGGTAACATGCCCTTCCACTAGGGACAACCGCTGACTATTTTCACATTACAGTCCAGATCAGCCGCACATCTTGGATATCGATGCTCACACATGTGACCTTGCCTTGTCTCAGATTTATTTTTAGCTGCCACCAAGGGGGGAGGGGCGCCCCTCCTAGTGTCCGTGAGTTCTAGTAAACGGATTCGGCCATGGAAACATGCAAGGCCTACTAGGACAGGAGTGAATCTCGTACACAGAGTCCAGACGTCCACCAGCCCCCGCGTTTGGTGCAGCCTCGACACCCCGCCCCTGTGCCTCACCCCATTTTTTATTTCTGGTCCCTTTGTGGTCGCAGTGCTATACTCATGCTTGTCCCAGGAATCATGCCAGGGACCCTGGGCGGAGTCACAGTGAGGGGCCCCAGATAGCTGTGGTGTCTCGGGGCCCTGAGCCTCACGGGTCCCACGCGTGGCCACTCCTCGTCAGAGCTGCAGTTCCCGCCCTAACATCACCAAGCACCTGCCCTCTGCTTCCTCCAGCAAAATGTGGGAGCATACTTATTTGAGCCCCAATCCTAGAAGGTCCCAGGCCGGGAAGCTGGGGGGGGGCTGAAGGCAGAACTTGGACAAAAGAGATTCCCAGCCCATCCTCGGTACTGCCTGGTCCCCTGAGGACCGCCTGAAGCAACCCCCTGGCCTGGCCCAAAAGTCAAGAGGAAGATTTCTCCTCCCTCTGCCACGGACTGGCGTTCCGTCCGTCCCACTTCCCGTCAGACTGTTGCTCTTACACAAGTTTTACTTTGCTTGTTTTGGGGCCACACCCAGTGATGCTCAGGGCTGACCCCTGGCTCTGTGCTCGGGGATCCCTCCTTACGGTGCTCAGGGGTCCAGATGGGATGCGAGAATTGAACCCGGGTCCGCCTCATACAAGGCAAGTGCCCTCCCCGCTGTTCGATCTACCTGGCCCTCTGCTCCCCTGTTTTATTCTATTTTTTGATTTTTTTCTCTTTTTGGGTCACACCCTGTGGTGCTCAGGGATTACTCCTGGCTCTGCACTCAGAAATCACTCCTGGCAGTGCTCCGGGGATCATACAGGATGCCGGGAATCAAACCCAGGTCGGCCATGTGCAAGGCAAACACCCTACCCACTGCGCAAACGCTCCTGGCCCTGAAAATTCTGAGGCTTCCTTCAGGAGACTGTGGCCCTTCCAAAACTCCACATACTTGGGTGCCTCACACGCATTAATGCACCTCGTTTCCGAGATGGGGAAGTCGAGGCAGGAAGGATAGATATGACTCACTCAGGCCCGCCCCTGACCAGGATCACCTCTGCTCTCCTCTGCCTGGGTTCCGCCCAGCATGACATCACGGACAGACGTGGGACTGGCGCTCTGGGCTTCTCTCACTGGACTTGCAGAGTCGGGGGAGGGGGGGGTCGCTCCCCTCCCTCGCTCTCCCTCCTCCCCCTGCGGGCCTAGTGCTCACTTCCCTCCCTGTAGCCCACACAGAGCCCATATCAGGGCACTTACAGTGAAATGTGTGGGATGAATAAGCCCCTAAAAATAACTCGGGATCAATTGTGGGGGCAGGGGGCCGCAGGGCTGTGTTTTCCTTTCTCTCCGCTCCTCTCCCTCCCTCTGTCCCCCTCAAGGCTATAAAAACACGGAAAAGGACTCAGGCCCGCCCCACACCCGAGCTGGTACCTCTTACCAGCTGGTCGTGCTCCCTGGACGGGTCTCTGCCATGAGCTAGCTGGACAGGCCAGTTCCCGGAGGGGAAGGAGCTGGCAGCCTTGGCCTGGGACATCGGAGAGTGGAGAGTCCTGCATGCAGGGACGGGGTGACCAGGCATACGGGGCACCCAAGTCCCGGTTTCCAGGTTGCGTGCTGGTGCTTCTCACAGGCCCCTCGTCCCCACTGGCCTCCCGCAGCCAACCTGGAGTGACTCCAGAAATCAGATGTCTTGATAGCATCTCAGGAGCAGGCCCTGGATAAGGGTTCTGGAGCCATCAGGCCTTCCCCGGAACCCCGCCCTGCTTGGGAGCGCCCCACAAACCCCCTTAACACCCCCCCCCGTGGTATCCAAAGCACAGCAGAGGCCCAGAGAGGGGGGTGATATGGGGGAGGTAATATGGGGGTCGGAGGCGAAAGAAATCCGGCGCCCAGAGGGTTCCAGAATCTTTGCCTGTGCAGAGCCTTTGGCTAAGGGATGGAAAATTCCAGGTGGAGGCTGGGAAATTCCCAGCGGAGCAGTGCTAAGGGAAATGCCGCCCTTCCTCGCCTCCTGCACCCTGGGCGTCAGCCAGGGCCGGGGCAGGAACCCTGGGCCCCACCCCCCCAACCCTGCTCGCCTTGTTCCCCTGCTTGGCTGCTCACCAGCACCCCCTGGGGGAACCTTGAAACGCCAGTTCCCTGGGCTGTCCTGGGACTGGCGACAGGCATGTCCCTGGAGCAGGAACCCAGCGTTCCCGTAGGGCAGGGCCCGTCTCTATCTGCGCCACCCTTTGTCTTGTTTCTTCATTTCCTGTTTCAGACCTGGAGGCGGGCAGGTTGCACCAAGTCCTGCCCCTCCCCCCACACACAGGGCCTTCCCCCAGGGTCTTGGGAAATAACTTGGAGGGATGGCAGCCACTGGGCCACCCAGCCAGTCTCGGGGAGAAGCTCTTGGTGTCCCTTTCAACGCCAGGGGTGGTTGCCTGCAGTGCTTGGCTTGTGGTCACATCCCTCCCACCTCTACCTCGTGGGACCCTGCCTTCCACGGGGTCCCACGAAGCAGCCACTGGCCTGGTGGCTGCTGCCCCCATCTGGGCACCCGTGTGGATTTGGGGTCCACTCCTCTGGTTTCAGCCTCCACGTGCTGACGGTTTCAGCAGATGCAGGGACTGATGATCAGTGACAGCAGAATGGGAGCTCCAAACTGTCCCTCCGGGAGACTGTGGGTGGCATCTACGGATGGAAGGAGATGCAGTGGGTCCAAGGCAGCCAGTCTGCCTCTGCATCCCCAGATCCCCTGCTTTCCAAAGGATGTGCCGGAGGGCAGCTCGGATCCACTGATGCTTCTAAAACTCTGCCCTTCTCAGGCTTTCTCCTCCCGCTCATGACCTGCCATACTTGTTTGCTTGTTTGGGGGCCACATCCAGCCTTGTTCAGGGCTTACTCCTGGTTCTGCACTTGGGAATCATTCCTGGTGGTACTCAGGGGACCATATGGGGTGACAGGGGATCCAACCCAGGTTGACCACTTGCAAGACAAGTGCCCTCCCCACTGTACTCTCTCTCCAGCCCAATGCCTCACTTGCACAACATCAAACTGTCCACAACCCTTGACCAGTGTCCTTATGTTATCAGCAACCTGCTTCTCCCCTCCCTCCTTCCCACTTTCTCCTTCCTTAGCATTCTTATTTCTGCTATCCTGGGCCAAAGGTTTGCCATCACTTGAAACCTTCCATTCTCTCATCTTATGCCTCTGTAGACCAGGGAAGTGAGTCTCTGCTATCTGCCCTTCTCCTTGGGCTTATTCCATTTTGTATACCATCCAGTTCTCTCCTGGTTGCAGCAAACTGCCTGAGTTCATTTTTTATGACTGCATAGTATTCCGCCATGTACCTCTACTGACACTGTTCTGTGCACCTGTCTGTCTGTGCATATGCCATATTTCCTTTATCCATTGACCTGTCATGTAGTGTTTGGGTTGTTTCCATACCCTGGCCACTATACTTAGCACTGCACTGATCCTAAGTGTGCATATATCCTTTCAAATGAGTGTTTTTGTGTTTTGGGAGTGTATGTCAAGAAGTGGATAGAACCCGGGTCAGCTGAGTACAAGATCATATTGGAGCTCTATTCTTTAGAAGTCACCACACTGTTTTCCATAGAGGCTAAACCATATGCCAGAAGTGGATAAATAAGAATTTATTACCACATACCTCTAATATTAGTTGTTCACACACACACACACATATATGTATATATATATATATATATATATGCGCGGATAGGGCGATTACCTTGCACATGGCCCACCTGGCAAACCCAGGTTCGATTCCTCCGCCCCTCCTGGAGAGCCCGGCAAGCTACTAAGAGTATCTCGCCCGCACAGCAAAGCCTGGCAAGCTACCCGTTACATATTCAATATGCCAAACACAGTTAACAAGTTTCACAATGGAGACATTACTGGTCCTGGTTGAGCAAATCGATGAACATCCGGAGGACAGTGACAGTGATATATGACCTTATTGCTGGTGTGAGATGCTATCTTATTATTTTGATCTGCATTTCCCTGCTATAAGTGATGAGCTCATTTTCATACACTTGCTGCCACCTGTCTGACCTCTTCCTGAAGGGCCTATTCATCTCTTCTCCACACTTTTTTCTTTTCTGGTGTGTCGGGGCACACCCAGCAGGGCTCAGGGCTTACTCCTGGCTCTGTGCCCAGGGATCACACCTGGTTGTGCTCATGGAATCCTGTGGGGTGCTGGGGATCGAACCCGGGTTGGCTGCATGCAAGGCCAGTGCCCTTCCAAGCTGTAAGGGCTTCTCTCAGGGGCTGCTCTGGAGCCACTGTCCATCCTTCTCCTAGGATGAACCTCTGGCTGGGACTCAGCGTGGAACTGAAAGCCAGAGCCTGACCTCTCACGGCCTCTTTCCTCAGGCTGGTCTGGACTACTGGGGAGTCCTATGGCCCCACACGACTTTTATTAGCATGTGTTCTAAGCCCTTGAAGAATGTCATGGAATTCTGAGGGGGATTGCATTGCATCCGTGTAAGAGTTTGGGCAGGGTTGGTCATTTTCACCCTGTCTATTCTTCCCGTTCCCAATCACAGAGCATTTGTCCACTTCCTGGTAACCTCTTCCAGTTCTTTGGAAGTGACTTAAGAGTTCTGATGTGGGGCTGGAGCAATAGCACAGCGGGGAGGGCGTTTGCCTTGCACGCGGCCAACCCGGGTTCGATTCCCAGCATCCC
>JAOXYA010017563.1:0-13647 GCA_028565675.1 Sorex palustris | reverse complement strand
AAGGGAGAGAGAGGGAGAGAGAGAGAGAGACAGAGAGAGAGACAGAGAGAGAGAGACAGAGAAGAGAGGGTGGAAGACAGGAGGGAAACTAGGACCATTGGTGGTGGGAAATGAACACTGGTGAAGGGAGAGGTGTTAGAGCATTATATGTCTGAAACCCAATAAACAACTTTGTAACTGTGTATATCAATGTGATTCAATTTTTAAAAAAAGCATTCACCTTGAGTTAAAGAATCCCATGCGAAATCATAAAATGAATAAAAGGGGGGTTCAGAATGGAGAATTGGGGGACACAGATGGCTCTGGAATACTTTGATGAGAAAATACAGGTCTCCAACATGACTTAGAGAAAGCAGTCCCACCCGGGCTCATGGGTTAGGGTTATTAGAGCTCAGGGGCAAAGCACTTCTCTTGCCTGTGTGAGGTCCTGGGTTCAATTCCCTAGCATCACTGCCCCCCACCAAAAAAAAAAAAAGTAAACCAACATGAGTTGACATACATGATTTGGAGCTGTTGAAAGAGTAGCTGTTGGCCCAGAGAGATGGTGCAGAGGTTAAGGTACTTTCCCTGGGGCCAGAGCGATAGCACAGCGGGTAGGGAATTTGCCTTGCAAGCGGCCAACCCGGGTTCAATCTCCCGGCATCCCATATGATCCTCTGAGCACCGCCAGGAGTAATTCCTGAGTGCAAAGCCAGGAGTAACCCTTGAGCATTGCTGGGTGTGACCCAAAAAGGAAAAAAAAAAAAGGTACTTTCCCTGCATGCAGCCAAAGCAGGTTGGATCCCGGCATTATATAGGGTCTCCCCAAAAAAGTCAGACTCCAGGACCACACCTAGCCCAATGCGAGGGCCAAGTCTGTGGGTGGAGACGAGAAGCCCAAGTGCCCGACCCCTTCCTGAGCTTCCTGATACAGGCTGGAGCCACCCAAACAGGGCGGCAGTGGAACTAGGTCTACACTCTGGACTCACACATTAACCCGGGCTTTAATCTTGTCTCTGGCTGCCTGTGAGACTGTCAGCTAAATAATTAACATCTCTGAGTCGTGATTGCCTCATCTTGAAGATGGGAGAACAACACAGACTTGGCACGGTTGGTTGTGAGGACGAGTGATGTCATATGCGCGAGTCTCCAAGCCGGTGCCCAGCTCCATTAGAGACGCTCCATAAACAGAACTATTACTGTCATTAACGCTAAATCCGAACCACACCTAGGCAGAGGGAGGCAACTGTTTCTTTGAGTACGTGGCCGGGCTGGTCTAGAGCGCCAGAGGAAATGGCTGTTGGTTGGCCAGGAGGTTTCGAGCTGAATGATATTGAGATAAGCAGGGCAGGAGTGGGCTGAATCTTATAGGGAAAAACTATGGGAAAACACTATGGAGAGTTCTCAAAAGTGTAAGAATAGAACTTACGTATGACCCAGTGGTTCTACTTCTTGGCATCTATTCTCAGACATAAAAATTAATTTCAGGGGCTGGAGTGATAGCACAGTGGGTAGAGTGTTTGCCTTGCACACGGCTGACCTGGGTTTCATTCCCAGCATCCCATATGGTCCCCCAAGGGCACCACCAGGAGTAATTCCTGAGTGTATGAGCCTGGAGTAATCCCTGTGCATTGCCAGGTGTGACCCCAAAAAGCAAAATAATAATAGTGATAATAATAATCACTGTCATTGTCCTCCCGTTGTTCATTGATTTGCATCAATTTGCTTGAGCGGGCCCAGTAATGTCTCCATTGTGACACTTGTTACTGTGTTTGGCATATCGAATACGTCACGGGGAGCTTGCCAGGCCTTGCCGTTCAGGTGAGATACTCTCAGTAGCTTGCCAGGCTCTCCGAGAGGGGCGCAGGAATTGAACCCAGGTCGGCCAGGTCGGCCGCGTGCATGGCAAATGCCCTACCCGCTGTGCTATCGCTCCAGCCCCAGGGCTGAGGTGCTAAAGCCATTCACCAGGCTCGGTCCCATGGAAACACAAAGAAGCAGCCGCTAAAGCCGCCGGCTCAGGCCACGGTGCCTAGTGCTCCCTGAGTCCAACTGAGCAAGGCCTGATCCATGGGCGTCCACCCCAGGACTCAGTGGTGGCCGGAGGGAGCACTCAGCCACGATCAGAGATGCCTGCCAAACCTCCCGTGCTGGAGGCACATGAATCAGCCCTGGCTCCCCGAGGACGGGAGACGGTCACACACTGCTGCCCTGCTTGCCCCTTGTCCTCTCAGGTCACTTCCGGCGGCGCGCAGGGCCCAGGTGTCACACAGGGGAGAGGGCGCAGAGGGCCGGGCACAGGCTGAACCCCACAGCACCCACCCGCCCACCATGCGGGCCCCCAGGTAGCTGCTGTGAGCGTGGGCAGGAAGCGAGGACACGGGGGACCGCGAGGATTCTAACAGCAAAGTCACCGGCACGGAAACGCAGAGAAAGATTCCCCCGACGGAGGCCCAGAATCCAGAATCTTCTCTGGAGCCGCATCAGGGCCTTCAGGCGGCTGCTGTCCAGTCCCCAGTCCAAGGTCCCCGCGTAGTCACAGATGCTCTGTGCACAGGACGTGCCACCCAACTAGGTCTCCGGAGCTTATGGAACCAAACACGCACGCAAACCACGGGGGACGACCCACAAGCAAACAGGGACAGCCCGTGCCGTGAGGAGCCCCGTCACCACAGCATGGCCAGGGCTGCACAGGTGATACGGGCAGGTGTTTTTGTTTGGGGGCCACACCCAGCGACGCTCAGGTCTGACTCCAGGCCCGGTGCTCAGAAATCACTCCTGGCAGGGCTGGGGACCGAATCTGTGTTGGCTGCATGTTCAGGAAGCACCTCACTTGCAGTATGGTTCTCCAGCACCATGGCGCGGACTTTGGTGGAACCAAACCAGGGTCACCATGTGACCTGACCCAGCACATCCCCTGGGGCCCCACCATGTGAACATGGACGTCACAGCAGCTTCCAGCACCAGACCCACAAACAGAAAAAAATCCCAATGACCTCCACAGGAAAAGGGGTCACGGGTCCACGGTGCACCACTGAGCCCAGGGAGCACCACTCGCCCCAGTGAGTACCTCTAAGCCCAGGTAGCACCACTCAGCCCAGGGAGCATCACTGAACCCAGGGAGCACCTCTGAGCACAGGGAGGAACACTCAGCCCAGGGTGTACCACTAAGCCCAGGGAACATACTCAGCCAGGGAGCACAGTTGGACACACAAATAGCCCAAGTCAGCAGGGCCACCTCGACACACACAGAAATGAAGCTCAGGACACGAACGGCGCCAAGGAAGCTGAGTGCTGAGGTCACGCACGGCAGGCCTCCACGGGAGCTGTACTCAGGAAACTGCAGCCTCAGACACCGAGAGAAGCTGGCGCCACCAGGGATGGGGAGGGGGACAGATCACAAATGGTCGGCACGAGAGGCAGTGTGGTGGGAAACACTTAGCAATGGAGTGCGGACTAATAACACACACCAACAGATGCACACTGGGAAGGAGGGGTAATGAGTGCATGCGCGCGCGCGCACACACACACACACACACACACACACACACACACCCCTGCACTAAGGAACAATAAACACATGCACATGTATGCACTTGCAGCAAGGACATGAACACACACACACACACACACCTGCACTGAGGAACAATAAACACACATGCACATGTATCCACCTGCTGTGAGGACATGAATACACACACACACACACACACACACACACACACACACACACACACACACCCCTGCAGTGAGGACATGAATATACACACACACCTACAGTGAGAAGTCATAAACACACATGTACACATATACACCTGCAGTGAGAACATGAATACAAACATACACACATGCACACACACATACACACCGTATCTGCACACATCGCACGTGGTTTTAGCTGCATGCCCCATTTCCTCTAACCCAGTTTTCCAGTGAGACACGGGACGAGATGAAGGAGTTGGGGCGATTGCCTGCAGCCAGAGCTTCCCAGGCACGGGTGCTGTGGAGGACGGGGACGGTCCCTCCGAGGGCACGGCAGCGGGCGTGCGGCCACCAGCCCTTCAGATGCAGTGCGGGGCTGAGGCTCCGGGCGGCACTGACAGACACGCAACCACCCGCAGGGACACGGGCTTACTGACCTCGGCAGGCGGCCGCACGCAGCTCAGATTCAACTTTTCATCAGCAGAAAGAGGAAACTCAGAGTGAGGTGGGACACGGACCCCCCAAATCCCAGCTGGGTACCCAGAGCAACTCCGGCTGATGAAAAGGAGCCATGAAGGCAGGCGGCGGTCAGTGGGCCCCGGTGGGGAGGGGACACAGTGGTGGTCAGTGGGTCTTGGCAGGGGAGGGTCACTCTCTGGGCTGGCACAGGGGCTGCCCAGGCTGCACCAGGTACCGCAGGGCGACGGGAGGACCCTGGTACTCACTTATTCTGCACCATGTTCATGATGACCCAGTCGAACGGGTAGACGTTCTTCCCAATCAGGTTCTTAAACATGATGAACGTCTCCATGAGGAAATCCTGCGAAGAGGCAAGACATGAAACCAGCCGGCCCGGGAAAGGCAGAACCGCAAGATCCCCTTCCCCCTCCCCGCCCCACACCTCCGACTCCACCTGGAGAATCGCTTTCCAGATGGCCCTTAACGGCCATGATCCAGAGACACACAAAAGAATCACGGAGCCCAGCAGCTCGCTGCAGAGATCTCTCCAGACACTAATTATCTAAAATTTTAGAATTCCAGGAGCGACATCTTATGCTCTTCGTAACAAGCGATACCAAATAAATTGCCTAGCATTGCCTTTTCGGCAGGTTTGAGTGGTGGCGAGAAAATTCCAAATAACGGTGGGGCTGGTGTCGAAATACTGAATGTAATCAAAGTGGAAAGAGAGTCTTGTGGAAATTGTCTGCCACACAGGCAGGGGAAGGGCTGGGTCTGGGGGACAGGGGGTGGGGAAATACTGGGGACATTGTCAAAATAAACAAACACTGTCCTCCCGTTGTTCATCGATTTGCTCGAGCGGACCCAGTAACGTCTCCATTGTGAGACTTGTTGTGACTGTGTTTGGCATATCGAATATGTCACTGGAAGCTTGCCAGGCTTTGCCGTGCGGGCGAGATACTCTCGGTAGCTTGCCGGGCTCTCCGAGAGGGGCGGAGGAATCGAACCCGGCTCGGCCGTGCTGGCTGCATGCAAGGCAAATGCCCTACCGCTGCGCTATCGTGCACTGGTGGAGGGATGGGCGTTTGATCATTGTATGACCGAAACTCAAGCATGAAAGCTTTGTAACTGTATCTCACGATGATTCAATTTAAAAAAAAAGACTCTTCCTGCTCGTAGCAAACGGATTTCCCACCCACCACAGAATACACTCCGAGTGTGACTCCGTATGAGCACAGCCTGCCAGGCTGAACCTGGTCCGTGCTGGGCCGCTCCTCCTCCAGGCAGGGCGGGGGGGGGGGGGCTCACGCCCACCTCCTGCTCTGCCCAAGCCCCTCAGCCCACCTGGGCCACAGAACCTGGGCCACCAGGCCGACTGGGCATCACAGCCAGAGGCTTGAAGCGCCCAGCCAGTGACCCCGCGCTGCCTGTCCATGGCTGGCCCCTTTCCCCAAGGGTCCATCTCACTCGGGTCAGAAGCCAGAGAGTTCCCTGCCTGTCCCCTGGCACTTGCTCTGAGCCGAGTGCGGAGAGAGAGAGCGAGGGTCTCCCGGGGCAGGGGCAGTGAACGCCCCGCTGCGGGTCCGGAGCAGCGAGCAGCCAGACGAGAGAACCCAGTTAGGTGAACGGAGGCCGTGACCAGACACTGCCAAAGGGTGGATATTTCTCATTTATTTAATCTGCTGAATCATAATGAGGTGCAATGGCTGTGAAGACCAAGGTGCTGAGCAGAATCCAAAGCGGCGAGCCAGGAGCTCACAGCCCCAAGCGGGTGCCGTGTGCAGAGCCCGGAAGGAGCCGGTGGCAGCTGGAAGGGTCTGGGGAGCGACGGTGCTAGGTGCCGTGCGATGACCCCCTCGGATGTCTGGGCGGCTGGGCACGGAGGCCCCTGCCACAGAGAGCGCAGGGAGCAGCCGTGGGCACCCTCGTGCCTGAGTGTCCCAGCTCAGGACCGAGGCTGGAGGGACGCTGGAGGAGGTCCTGGGACACACGGTCCCTGGGCACCGCTGACAGTGGCCCTGTGAAGTCACCACCTTTCCAGCTGATGGCCCCTCCCAGGCTGCGCAATGAGGTGTGGGTGCTCTGGACTGTTCTGGAAGGCAAGCCCGTTTTCCTAGTAGACGTGGCCCTGTGCTTCCTCGGCCTGGCTCAGCTGTGGAGCTCTGGGGCTCTGCGGATCTGACGGAACCGCCAAGCCGGGCCAAACTGAGGTTTCCCGGGACTCTGTGGGGGTCGGGGCCCGGGGGGGCTGGAGAGATGCAGGGTGCCCAGGGAGAGCTCTGGGACCTCACCACTCAAGGCTGAGCCTCTGCTGAGCAGCATTTGTTGGACGACAGGACAGCATGGGAAGCCCATGTGCAGTTTAATGCAGCTTCTAGAGGATTCCAGATATCTCCGGAGGTTTCCAGACACTTCCAAAGGCTTTCGTAGGCCAGTCATCCCTTCTGCCTCCCCCTGGTCTCCATCCTGCACAATGGCTGCAGCCAGGCCCACAGTTTGCTCAACCCGGTGGGACTCGAGGGCAAGTGGCCAAGTAGCGTCCACTCCTGGTGAGACCCGAGTGCCGTCCAGCCTCTTCTCTTCCAACAGGGGCCCCAGGACTGTGACACAGAACACCAGGGGGGTCCTCGGGAGAGGGGTCTCAGAGCTGAGATCTGCAGCCCCCGTGGTGGCCAGCATTGGAGGGGCCACTCTCCAGTGGAAACCGAGTCAGGGGCTGACTCTGTGTCCACCTTCCTACTTCTGGATCAGCCTTCGCACCCTGATGCAGTGCCCACTAACAGGCAGGTGATGGGCGTGGCTGCCGGGAGATCCCGGAAGTGGCAGCTGTGAGTGGGACTCTGGGCTGGACGGTGGCTGTGATTCTGAACGGCCGTGACTCATCCGCCAATAAAGGCTAAAACGCGACCCAGGAACCCCAGAGGAAGACGGCTTCCTACGTGGTCCCAGTCGGCTTCTGACCACCGGCCGCGAAAGGCTGCTTCTCTCTGAGACGAGCTGGTCACCGCAGTCAGCAACTGGCCAACTCCTCCCACAGACCGTGAGCGGGGAGCACCCCACTTGGGAGCGCTCCCTGTGCTGGGAGCACAGGGTTTGTCGCCCTGCAGCAGGAATCCCTCCCCCTCCCCCATACCCACCCCCACCCCCAAAGCACAAAGGCCGGTTCATAAGGGAACCAAGTTGCTGGGAAGGAACTGATTCTCTGAACTGCTGCATCTCCAGGAAAAAAATCCTCCGGGGAAATCAGGACCCCGATGAGATTTAAGGATCGCATCATGCATGGGGGATGCAGGAGTGGGCGTCCGCCTGGCGTCGGGCAGAGGGGGCGCCCATCTGTCCACATCTGCATGTATGAGCGCCTGCCCCGGGCTTGGAGGCAACCCAGCCTGGCGGGCAAGACCATCAGACTCTGCCTGTTTCCCAGTGCTCAAGGGTCACTGCCGGGGCTGGCCTGGGCTGGGCTGTGGGCACTGGAGACCCACGTTGTTGCGACGGGTGTCACTGCTCGACTGGAAACTGATGACTCGGTTGGGAAGGAGCCCTGAACATCATTCCTCTCTCTGCCTTGGGTGAAAGCAAGGCCTGGAGGACAGCCAGGATTCACCCCCAGCATTCAGCGCCTCTTGGATCGAATCTACTTCCCTCTCCCACTTCATCCCTGAAGACTCCCAGGACGGAAACCCTGGACCCTGGGCAGCTTGGCAATGTGGGCATCAGCACCTAGGGCAATGGCACAGCACAGACACTCTGGTCCCTTCACTCTTTTTGATTTTTTTTTTTTGCGCTTTTTTGGGGTCACGTGCTGGAGCAATAGCACAGCGGTAGGGCGTTTGCCTTGCACGCAGCCGGCCCGGCCGAGCCACGTTCGATTCCTCCGCCCCTCTCGGAGAGCCCAGCAAGCTACCAAGAGGATCTCGCCCGCACGGCAGAGCCTGGCAAGCTCCCCGTGACGTCTTCGATATGCCAAACACAGTCACAACAAGTCTCACGACGGAGATGTTACTGGGCCTGCTCGAGCAAATCGATGAACAATGGGAGGACAGTGCTTTGAGGTCATACCCAGCGATGCTCAGGGGTTCCTCCTGGCTCTGCACTCAGGAACGACTCCTGGTGGTGCTCGGGAGACCCTATGGAATGCCGGGGATCGAACCCGGGTCAGCCGCATACAAGGCAAACGCCCTTCCCGCTGTGCTATCGCTCCGGCCCCTTCACTCTTACTCAAGGGAAACTGCTAGGGTTTTAAGGTGTCGTCCATTTGCATTGTCCTCGGAGAGTTAACAGAGGTATACACATACGAAGCTACACAACATGTGTCTGCTGGCTGGCGTGCGTGTGCGTGTGCGTGTGTGTGTGTGTGTGTGTGTGTGTGTGTGTGTGTGTGTGTAGTGGCAACAACCAAGAAGGGAAGTGTTGCTCACAAAAATCCTGAGGTTGGGGAAGAGGACAGGGTTAGGGTGCTGACTTGATGCGCCCACTAGTGGGGCTTTGGTGTCTGGGGTCTCACCTTGGCGATGCTCAGGTGTGTCCGGGGCTGCCCCACTAGTGCAGCCCTGGTGGGCACTGGCCCCACCTCCTCGGGGCCAGGTTGGCCGAGCATTGCCAGGATAACACCCAATTTCCTGAGCACATGTGGGAGTCCCCAGGCTCCAGGAAGGAATCTCTGGAGAGCCGTCCTGCACACGCGACCAGCCTCCCACCGGAGCCCCGGGGAGGGCTGGCTGCCATCCAGACAGCCTCTGCTCAGATGCCAGGCTCCCGGGCAACCCTCCTCGGCAGCACTGCCAACAAGTCGGCGCTGGCTTTGCTGCGGACATTGGCCCACTCACTGCTGGCTGGCTTTGGGCCATCAGCTGAGACCCCAAGGGGTCTCCATCCCCTGAGTCTCCATCCCCCAGCTGAGCCGCGTGTGGCTGGAGGTGGACCCTGAGCGCCCACAGTGAGAGTGGGGAAACAGAGAAGAGGGCCGGCCGCAGGTGGGCAGGGGTGGCGCGGCTGGTGGGGAACACTCTGGAACTCGTGCCAGACCCTGGTGCCCACCCTGCAGCCCCCCGCCTCCGAGCACCGCCAGGCGTGAAACCCACTCAACGGGAAATCACAGGCCAGAAAGAGAGAGGTCAGGGGTGCAGGTGTTCATCTGGCACACAGCTGACCCGGGTTTAATCCCCGACACCACATCTGGTCCCCAAGCCCCGCCAGGAGTGACCCCTGAGCACCACTGGGTGCGGCCCTGAAGTCAAAGCAAATAAATCGATTTTTAAAAGTTTTAAATATGGGTACAAGTCAAGGCCCCCAAGGGACTTCTGCTAATGAGTGGACAGCTGGGAGATGGACTCGGGTCGTGGTCCCCAGGACCAGTGACCCCAGATGCCGGCAGAGGAAGCGGGAGACAGGACAGGAGGGGTTTCCCGGCTCAATGCCCCACACAGAGCCTTGCGCCCCCCCCGGAACCCCGTTCCGTCACCCCTTCCATGCAGCCTGACGCCAGAGGCCCTGCTGACCTCTGTCACAGGACCCCCCTCCCCCTGCAGTGCCCAGGCGAGGCAGGGGGAAGGGCCACTCACCACCACGTCCGTCCTCATTTTCCCGAAAGTCTTGATCAAATGGGCGTAGTGATAATCTTCCATTTGCCGTAAAATCGCTGTCATACAGGCCACGAAGTTCCCCTGCGGAGGAACAAGAGCAGCCGGTCAGACGGGAGGACAGTGCCGGGAGGAAGAAGGGAGGGTGGGAGACCCCTCTCGGAGCAGCCATGGGCCTGCCCTGAGCGGCCCTCACATCCAGCTCAGCCTCTGTCCCAGCCAAGGTGTGTCCGCCCCTCACTGGACAGACCCAGCGCTTTCTGGACGCCCAGGCTGGGAAAACGCATTGTTACCCCACTGGATTCGCAAGACTCAGCGGCGGGACTGAGACTTGGTCCATGAGCCAGAACCATCTGGAAGGCACCGGTCCTCTCCAGACCCGCTGCCTGTCTGTGCCTCTCACTGCAGGCCCTGACCGTGCCTTTTACTGCTCAGAACCTTCTGCCCACAGTGGGACTGCCTGGAGACCATCCACATGGATGCCCAGGAAGAGACGGCGCAGCCTCTGTCCGGAGGAAAACGGAGTGGGTGGGTGGGAGTGGGTGTTACCCCAGCCAGAGCCAACGGAAGAAGGAGAAAGCCACCCACTGGCAAGCCCGTGAGGAAGGAAGGGACCTGTATAGTCCATGCGGGGGTCCGCAGCAGTGGGTGGGTGGGCGTGGCAATTGCAACCAAGTGCTTCCGGGGTTGGAGAGGAGCGTCAGCTATGTCAACCCAGCTGAGAAATCTCCCCCTAACTGCACGATGTTTTGCGAAATGCAGGATGTTCATCATCTCCCACAAAAGCAGCTGAAAATCACTGGGTGAGACACCCTAAGACCGGCCCCCAACCTGGGAGGTAAATGAGTTCCCCAATCGTGCCTGTTCACTAACTCTCCTCTCCACCCTGCGCGCGGAGGGGGGGTGGGGGTTCCTCCACTCAACTCAGCTGAATTCGAACCTGGGGCTCCTGAGAAGCAGTGGGGGGTGGTGGAAGGAAGCTTGTTCCACAGGCCGGGCAGCAGATAACTTCCCGGGAGTCTTGGACACCTGGCATCTGCCAGCACAGGGTCCTGGAGCTCCAAGACTCGGGGCGGTGCAGCCCAGGGCTGGGAGACACACCCTCTGGCTTTCCTCAGGCCGCCGGGCAGCGCAGAGAGGGCAGAGAAGCCAGGCCCGAGCACTGAGAAAGACTCGGGGCACGGCTCTGCCTCCGACCAAGGCTGGGAACTTCATCAGCAATGGAGGCGAAAGGATGGATCCTTAATACTTGCCAAAATATTGGTCAAGTATTTGGGGCTGGAACAGTATCACAGCGGGGAGGGCGTTTGCCTTGTACACGGCCAACCCGGGTTCGATTCCCAGCATCCCATAGGGTCCCCTGAGTGCCGCCAGGAGTGATTCCTGAGTGCAGAGCCAGGAGGAACCCCAGAGCATTGCCGGGTGTGACCCAAAAAGAAAAAAAACAAAAAGTACTGGAGTGCTGATGGCTGCGTGGGTGCAGCCGGGTCCCTCCACACTGCAGGGAGTGAAGGACAGACATTATTCGACCCTTTCTTTTTTCCTTTTTTTTTTTTTTGTTTTCTGGGTCACACCTGGCGATGCTCAGGGGTTACTCTTGGCTCTGCACTCAGGAATTACTCCTGGTGGTGCTCGGGGGACCATATAGGATGCTGGGAATCGAACCCGGCTCTGTGCGTGCAAGGCAAATGCCCTACCCACTGTGCTATGGCTCCAGCCCCCATTCTACCCCTTTCTAAAAGCCACTTGGCAACAGGTTTGAAGAGCCTTGGGGGGAAATACGCATCTGTTTGGTGATTCTCACCCGCCACTGTAATTCAAACCAGGAAGCCTAACACCCAAGGGTGCTCACAGCAGCACCAGCAAGCGATCAAGTTCAACAGCAAGAAATGGTGGGACTCACAAGACGTTCTTTAGGACCGTGAGGCAAAGCACAGAAGGTCTCATTCAACCCCATCCCCGGACAGAGTAAGGAGCAGACGTCTCGGCCAGCTGGACAGAGCACGGGGAAGGGGCGGCCGCGCATGTGGCCCACCCTGGCACCACACACAGCCTCTGGAGCACAGCCAGGAGTGGCCCCGAGCAGGGTCACACCAACAAGTGCCCCCTCCCCCACCCCCCAAACAAAACCAGACACACAAACGAAAGACGTCTCAGTTATCACATCAGAAATCGCCGTCTGGAACAAACTTGGAAGGGAAAACTTTGGGTTATCGGAAGCTGAGATTGAACGGGTCGTCCCGTATTCTCCTTTGCTAAATCATGCAACAAATCAGTGTCACCCATGACGCAGCTGAAACATCAAGCAGACAAATTAAGTCGCAAGTTTGGAGCATTTCAATAGCACGAAGAAAACGGCCAGGAGCACAGAACGGGGGGTGACGATAACACACATCTCAGCCACGTAGAGGATGAAGGAGCACAGAGAGAAAAGACTAGAAGACGCCAGAGCGTCACTGGCCAGGGGGAATGAGCCCAGGCACATTTTAATTTAATTTAATTTTTTCTTTTTGGGTCACACCCGGCGATGCGCAGAGGTTACTCCTGGCTCATGCACTCAGAAATCACTCCTGGCAGTGCTCAGGGGACCCCATGGGATGCTGGGAATTGAACCCGGGTCGGCCGCGTGCAAGGCAAACGCCCTCCCCGCTGTGCTATTGCTCCAGCCCTCAAACACATTTTAGAAACACAACATAAGTCAATACTTTCATGCGAATTCTTGAGGGAGGGGAAAGAAGGTCTCAGCCCAAGCTGCAATGCTCCTACCCCCCGAGGACCCCCGAGAACCCTCCCAGCCGTGCCCCCCTCCCCCCCGACACACACCCCGTGCTCCTGCTACTGTCTGGGGCTCCTTCTCCAAACTCGGAGCCCTTCAAGAGCGGCACTCGGTGTCCCAGAGCTGAATCTCTTCGGGCTCCACATGCCCTAGACAGATGGACAGACAGGTAGAAGAGAGGAGATGACCGGGGGAGGGGAGAGGCAGAGAGAACAGAGGGGCAGAAGGGGTGGGAGGAGGGGAGTGGGGCACAGGCAAGGAGAGGCAGGCTGGAGGGAGACAGGAACGATGACAGAGCCACAGCAGGTGGGACGAAGACAGGTGGAATGATGACAGATGGGTGTGACAGGTGGGAGGGAGCGAGGTCCTCTCATGGCAGAGACCAAGGTCGGAGGAAGAAGGACGAAAGGACGGCACAGCCGGGAGGGCACTGGCCTGGCACGCAGCTGACCAGGGTTCGACGCCTGGCACCCCGTATGCTTCCCTGAGCACAGAGCCAGGACTGTGCCCCGCCATGCCCGCCACCCGCAGCTCTGCTCTAGGTGTGACTGCAAGGCCAGGCTAGCTGACCCTGGGGACGGCGGGCACCAGCCAGGGGCACTCCTGGGGGTCCCATGCACCAGCTGGGCCTGCCACGGATGAGACGGTGATTCCCAGCAGCTCAGCGGCCAGTGAGCTGACCCGGGCACAGAGACCACGTTACCCAGCTGGAGAGGGGAGTTCATGGTCTGTGCCCCCCCCCCGGACAGGTAGAATGCCAGGCCCGTCTCCACACTCTGCAGCCGGCCAGTGTGTGTGTAGCGGGGGGAAGCCCAGGGGCCAAGCAGGCCGGCGGGCACCAGCAAGGGCTCCACTCGCCATTTCGGGGACCCCACTCCATGCCCGGGCCTGGTGCCCGAGAGGATCTCAGACACGCCAGCCTCCCGCCAGGCGAGAGGCGCTGTCTGTCATTCACACACTCACATTCCAAATGGCAGCGTGAGGACGTGGCCTCCCTAACCCACGTGAAACCCCCAAGGACAGTGAGCGAGCCTTCGGGACAGGCTTCATCTTTCCTCATTTATTTATGTTTTGCAGAGCCCGGCAAGCTACCGAGAGTATCTCGCCCGCACGGCAGAGCCTGGCAAGCTACCCGTGACGTATTCGATATGC
>JAOXYA010017546.1:0-13648 GCA_028565675.1 Sorex palustris | reverse complement strand
GGTGCTCCCTTCTCTATCTGAGCTCCCTTTTCCCCTAGCATGTGTGGCTGGCCTCCAAGCCATGGAGCAAAATTCCTCTGCCTTTTTAAGCTCTCCAGACTGAGGGACCAGAACAATGGCTGGAGCATTTTTCTCAGGCTGAAAATTTGGGGTCAGTCCTCATGAACTTTGTCAAGCATAAACTCACAAAATGTGGAAAATAGACCCTGGACTAAGTTAAATCACTGTATTCACCTACTCCTCTGCCCAAGCTTGGTAAGTGTTTCTGTTTTTGACAAAAATCTGTTGCCTTTAAAGGAGGAAATGACACGGCTGCAACAGGAAATTGAAAAGCTGAAAGCTGAGCGAGGACCAGGCGGAGATGAAAAGGTAAAGGCCCGAAGGAGCCCTTGGCATGACTGGTCGCTCAGTAAACCTGTGTCACCACGGGCGGTTGCTCGAGGACTAACCAGAGTCGGGGGGCTCTGACCAGGACTGGCACCTTTCCCCTCACACATTTCTCAGCTCTCTATTACACAGCTTTACTTGACCCGCATCTCTGCCCTTTGCTTCCTCTGCTGGTAAAAGGCCGCAGGGGAATTGACTGACCATGTCCCAGACTGACAGGACCAAGTTATAACTTTGGAAAAGAGCATTTCCAGGAGCTGTCTGCGTGGTTTCCCAACAGGGAATTTTCTAGCCAGTCGACTCATTTTACTGTCCTGCCCGTTAACAGTCGCATCTTGTTAGGGAAATCATTCCTGACATCCAAGCAATTCAGTCACAGTCTGGCTTGTGTGTAGCTGACATCTCCGAGCAAATGAAAACCTGGGGCTTCCCTCAGAGCTCTTCCCCTTCTGGTCCGTGTTCATTCAGGGTTAGTGACTCTCGCCCCTTTGGCATCGAGGCCCTCAGCTTCTGTTTCGTTGCCCTGACTCAGTAAACCTGTGTTACTTTTCACCATTTCAGGCGCCCTCCAGCGGAGAGCCACAGGGCCGCCAAAGGCCCTTGACCCATAATGTAAGTAGACGCCACTCTCTTCGCACTGGTTGTCCCCCGGGCTGGGGTATCCCACCTTGCATTCTCGCGCCCACTTAATGTTCGCCCTGGCGAATTGCTATCTCCAAACCCAGAGGCATGGAACAGATTGTTTCAGCAATGTTTATCTCCTCCTCACCATAATATTTTGGGGCTACATTGGGGAGGAGAATGAAAGGCAGGTAGACTCAGAGGATGGTTCACTTAAGAATGCTAGATTCGGGGAGCAATAGTACAGCAGGTGGTGTGCTTGCCTTGCACGCTGCTTGCCTTGAACCTGGGTTCAATCTCTGGCACCCCATATGGTTCCCTGAGCACCACCATAAGACCCCTGAGCACAGAGCCAGTTGTAAGTCCTGAACATGACAGGATGTGACACACCCACCCCCAAATTAAGAAAAGCTGGATTTAGGGACCAATGAGATAGTTTAGGGCACTTGCACACTGCTGACCCTGGTTTCAATCCCTGGCACTATCTATGGTCCCCTGAGCATCACCAGGAGTGATCCTGAGCACCACTGGGTATGACCCAGAAACAAACAGATTTTTGAAAAGATTGCTGGATTCAGTCATGATACCCTAAGGCCATTGTTTTCAAGTGATGAGAAAAAGTGTCAAAGGTCTTACATGAGATAGAACCCAGACCCTAAACACTACCAGTTTCAAATCCAGGGCCTTAAAATGGGGGGGGATTTGATAAAAATACCTGACCTTAAATGACTTCATCAAAAGATAAAAGTTTTCTTTTCCCAGATAAACATGTTCTTTTCCGATTTTTAGGAAGACCTAGACAGACGGTACAACATGGAGAAAGAGAAGCTTTATAAGATCCGGTTACTACAGGTGAGTGAAAGCTGTTAGTAATCACAAGAGCACTGAAGTATTTCTGACCAAATGTGAGAGGCAGCAGCAGAACCGCCAAGTGTCAGTGTTAAAGCACGAGACTTGTCACCAGGGCTGCTGCTCACCAGTCTTCTCTCTGAGGTAGAACTTGGTGCTTCAAGAGGCTCATCATAACACTGGTACACTACTTACAGGATCATTTGTCTCAGTTGGGGTACAGGTGTTACTCCTTTTTCTTTAGGAAGATTCTTCTTGTGGAAGAAATTGGTCTGGATATTTGCCCAGCATCAAACAGCTGATAAGTGCTAGGACCAGGATTCAAGTTCTGATGTTCTTGTCTGGTACCTTTTCTCCGAAATTTAGGGCCCATTCTGTCTTATTTGATAACTTTTGAGGGGGGAAGATAGAAGTTTCTCCCTTGACATTTGGGGGGACCTTGCCAGACAGTATTCTGCATAATGCTCAGTTCTCACATAGGCAAACACTTGCACCATCCCTGCGAACATCCCTGGCCCTGGAGCGGTCAACTTTTAAGTTAACACTAGCACTAAATTCACAGGGTCAGAGTGACATTGTAAAACTCCTTACATCGCCAGGGTCTGGCTCGTGCCAGCTCAGAACCCCACAGTTAACTTACCTTGAACTTTGCCTTGGCCCATTCTATTCTCTGGGTAGCAAGTAAAAATGGTCAGATGGCTACGGGAGTCAGCGAGATTCTGTTTTTCTCATCTCTGTATCCTGCTTATTTTGGTGAGTTGTTTGGGTCAGTTCTGGTGAGACAAATTTTGCCTTGATACTAGCACACTGTATTAATCTTAGAAGATTAATCCCTTCTGATGAAGTCATTTGAAGTCAGGCATTTTTAACAAATTTCCCTCACTTTAAGGCCCTGAATTTGAAAATGGTAGTGTTTAGGGTCTGGATTCTATCTCATGTAAGACCTTTGACACTCTAGGTGTGTGTCCAGGAAGGGGGGAACAAAAAATGAGTTAGGTGCCAAAGAGATAGTGTTGTAGATAAGGTATTTACCTTTACACAGCCTGCCTCAGTTCAGTCCCTGACACCAAGTATGGTCCATCAAGCACAGCCAGAAGTGTTCCCTGAACACAGAATGAGAAGAAGTCCAGAGAGCTGCCAAAAATTTAAAAATTGTTTGGGGCCAGAGTTGGGTGTTTGACATGCATGCAGACAACCCAGGTTCAATCCCTGGTATCCTATAAGGTCCCCCAAGCATCACCAAGGTAGAATTTCTGAGTGTAGAGCCAGGAGTAACCCCTGAACACCACTAGACGTGGCTCAAAATCCAAGATAATAATATGATAATAATGACTTAAATAAATAAATAAATGTGTCCAGGGCCTTTTAGAAAGTTCATTTGTCAATGGCCAAGGACTGACTAGGTATTGGGTCTGATGCTAGAGTATCCAGATTGAGGGTTGGGAGTCAGCCCTCCGTGATTGTAAGTGAGCACATGAGAGTGCAGACTGATAAAAACCAGTGACCTTTGTAAGGATACGTGGACAGTGACAAAAATGGACACATATCATTGTACATGGAAGGATGGGCAGAGAAAAGGAGGAATCTACAGTGACAGAGCGGCTGGGCCGCAGCGGCAGGGATAGGGAAGGGATGTGCTTGGGGGCTCTGTCAAGGGACAGGAGATATTACTGGAAGTCAGGCTGGAGGAAATGGGGGGAAGCTGAGAATTGCTACTTAGCAGTTTCTTAGAGAAGGTCTGTGGTGACGTTGGCAAGAGCAGCTTCTTGCAGGTGTTGGGGAAGCCCCGCTGATGGGTTTAAGCTTTAAGCAATCAGGAGAAGGTCAGTGGGGCGGGGTAAGAGGCAGAGAGGGCAGCTGGCTCGCTGACATTTGACTAGGGAGGGGAAGAGAATGTGGAATGTGTATGGAGGCAGCAGAATGGCATGACATCTTATCATCAGATACGCTCTTCTTTTCTTTTTATTGAATCACCGTGAGATACAGTTACAAAACTTTCGTGTTTGTCATGCAGTGATCAAACACTCATCCCTCCACCAGTGGAAACACATTTCTAGTTCCCTGTCCCCACCTGCTCAAGTGTCCTTAGGGGCCCACTGAGCTGACAGGAGCTGTCTGCAATACTCTTCCCACACAGAATCTTCCTTCTGGACCCTTAAATGTCATGCCTCTGCCTCTGTGGCTGTACCCATTCTGGGGGCTACAGAATCTCAGGCTAACAGCATCGGTTCTTATTTGCATTCCGGGGTGTGTGTCTGGGCTCCGTAGGCTGAGGCGGACGGTATTTTGCCTCCCTGGAAAATACACAAAGCCTCTCTCCAAATAATTTTGTCGCCCCTGCCTTCTACATTGCAGGCACGGAGGAATCGAGAAATTGCCATTTTGCATCGCAAGATCGATGAAGTGCCCAGCCGAGCCGAGCTAATACAGTATCAGAAGAGATTTATTGAACTCTACCGCCAGAGTACGTGCCTCAACTGCAAACAAGCTCTGGGGCTGGTCAGGGCGGGGAGGTGGGGGGGTGGAGGGGCAGCCACCAATAAACCCCAGGGCCCTCCCCCCTCCAGGGCCCAGTGCCGCATGTGCCATGCCAGACTCTGAGCATCACTCCAGCATGGACTCCCAGCTGCTGTCAGAACCAGCTGGCCCCTCAGGGCAGTCACTGCCACGACCCCACTGTAGTGACTTCCTCCACTCAATGACCGTTAGCTGGTTAGGGCCCCTTCTCCAGAGTCCTCTTCCTGACTGCGCCACCCTCTCTTAGCTGATGAGTCCCAAACTTGTAGGAGTCCCACATCTTTGGGCTCTTCTGGTGGAGGCTCCTCCTCCTTATGCCCAGAGTGCTGTGTTTTCCTGGAAGCCCCATTCCTACTCTGAGCCCAGTCTCTGGCCCTCAGCACACACACATGACATCTGAACATACCCTGTACTCTGGGGGACAGCGGTCAAGGGGAGGGCATATGTCCTACAGGCCACACCCAGCGCTGAGAACTGGGAGGTCACCCCAGCAGGGCTCAGGGGACCATGTGGTACAAGAGATCAAGCCCAGGCGTTCCACGTTCAGAGCTTGAACTCCAGCCCTGTAAGCTATTACTTTCGCCTCCACACTGTGTGCTTTCACGCCTCCTCACTCTTCTTTCCAACACTTCCAACACCCAGGACCCCTGTTCTGTTAGACAAAGTCCCTCAAGACCCAGTTCAGATACGCTGTATAAACAGGCCCTAATCTGGGGGCTGGAGCGATAGTACAGCGGGTAGGGCATTTGCCTTGCATGCAGCCAACCCTGGTTTGATTTCCCAGCATCCCATATGGTCCCCTGAGCACTGCCAGGAGTAATTCCTGAGTGCAGAGCCAGGAGTAACCCCTGTGCATCACCGGATGTGACCCAAAAAGCCAAAAAAAACCCAAAAAAACAGGTCTCCTGATCCAGCACCCCTCCTCTGAGCTCCCACTCACCATGTCTCCCTGAATACCTTCCACCAGTGTCCCCAGTATCTTGGCCTGGGAGCTCGTCCCCAAGTCCAGAATGCCACTGTGCTCTGATTTTTATCTGACAGATTCCAGCTCTCCAAATTCCACCTTGGGGGCAGAGAGATAGTACAGCATGTAGGGTGCTGGTCTTGCTCACCACCATCCCAGGTTCAATCCCTGGCATCCCATATGGTCCCCTGAGTCTCACCAGGAGTGATTCTTGAGCCCAGAGCCAGGAGTAAGTCTGGTGGGTGTGGCAACAACAACAGCAAAATATCCATCTCAGACTTTTCCATGAACTCTTGGCCTCTTGGGAATTCTTGCTGGTTCTAGCTAGACTAGTATCCTTACCTTAGTCCAGAGTTATAATTTCTTTAACATGTCTTTACATACCAACCATCAGGTTGTCTGAAACAGACCACACATTTGAGTCAGGTGATCAGGGTCCCCAGTCATCATCCCCCTGCCCTCCCCAACACCCCCCCTTCTTGGTTCCTTATCAGTGTCTTCATTTCTAAGCAGAAAATAGTTTGTGCCTATAAGTTAAGCCTACCTCTTAATCTTCTATATCTGCCTATTGCAAAGCTTTAAACAATAGCAAGTAATGTCATACTTGCATATTTCTCAGAGTAAATATCACTCATGCCTGACATTTTAATCTGTCACTGTCTTCCCATTGTTCATCAATTTGCTCGAGAGGGCACAGTAATGTCTCCATCGTGAGACTTTGTGTTTGGCATATAGAATACGTCACGGGTAGCTTGCCAGGCTTTGCCATGTGGGCGAGATACTCTCGGTAGCTTGCTGGGCTCTCCAAGAAGGGCAGAAAAATCGAACTCGGGTCAGCCATGTTAGCTGCTTGCAAGGCAAATGCCCTACCCGCTGTGCTGTCGCTCCAGCCCAACATTTTAATAGGATAACTCTATGCCAAATAGATGTTACTAAGGAGTTGTTCCAAAATATATCACTTTTATTTATCACCCAATATCTGCAATCTGTAGTCCTTGGGGCTCTATGGGAAGAAAGACAGATTTCTGGGCAGTAAAACTGAAGCAGGACTAGGCTGTGAATGAGAGTGATTTTCAGCTTTGACAACCCTCTGTAGTCACTGTGTTCTTTCCTTCCACATGTTCTTACTTGCGTGCTACTATCTTTGCATTTACAGTTTCAGCAGTGCACAAAGAAACCAAGCAGTTCTTCACTTTATATAATACCCTGGATGATAAAAAAGTGTACTTGGAAAAAGAGGTAAGAGCTTCTATGAGAGTTTTTAAAATATGTAAAACCTAATCAGGGGACCAGAGATACATATGTACAGGGGTGAAGGTACTTGCACACAGCTGGCCCAGGTTTGGTTGCCAGCACCACATATAGTGCCCCAAGCACAGCCAGGCATAACCCCACCGGGCATAAAACCAGGAGTAATCCCTAATCACTGTATGGGTGTGGCCCAAGCCCACGATCATCCTGTTATTCGTCGATTGCCTCAAGCAGGCACCTGTAACATCTCCTTCGTCCTACCCTGAGATTCTAAAAAGTGCCACATTCAAGGCTCTTTCAGGATTAGGAAAATGAGACCTGTCATTGTTACTGGTATTTTGCATATTGGTTACGCCATGGGGAGTTTGCCAGACTCTGCCATGTGGGAAGGTAACATTCCGTAGCCTGCCAGGTTGTCCAAAGCAAGAATGAGATAATAAGATAACATGCAGCTGCAAATGCAGCCTTGTTTCCGGGAGCTGGGTTTTATAGTCTCTGGGTCTTGGCTGTTGATGGGATTACACAGCGCCAGGGGGCCAGTTGGTGGGTGAGACCCCCCGCCTACTGGAAGATGGAGGATCTGGGTATAGGATGCTCAGCCCCGGTGCAAACAGGCTTGGAGATCTCAGCCCCGGGACTCGCATGTCTTTGCTCCTCTGCCAGTACCTTCATGTGTGTGGAGAGTGGTTTCAGCATGGTTGTGGCTGGTTCTGGAGGTCTTTGGCTGCCAGGGCTCTGGTCGGGGCGGGGAGGGAAACTCCACCACTCCCCCTCCAAGGGGCCCCAGCAAGGACAGCCAGGCGCGGGGGCAGGAGACTCTGCGCTGTTCTCTTCCGGGAGCTGGGTTTAATAGTCTCTGTGTCTTGGCCGTTGATGGGATTACAAGGCAGTGGGGGACATGCGGGTCCCAGGGCTGAGATCTCCAAGCCTGCTCAGATTGGGGCTGAGCGTCCTCCACCCAGATCCTCCATCTTCCAGTAGGCAGGGGTCACATCCACCAACTGCCCCCCAGTGCCATGTAATCCCATCAACGGCCAAGACCCAGAGACTATAAAGCCTACTACCACCCCCCAAAAAATTAATCAGATGAACCTCTACCAGCGCTGTTGACCTGGAATTTTAAGTGACGTTGGCCTCTGGGCTACATTCACTTTAAGTTCTAGACACATCTGCCCAGCTCTGAGACACCAGTCAGGAAGTGGCAGATTCCCTGGATGCTGGTGAACCTCGGTGGACAGCAGACCCCTGGGCAGCTATTTTCTAGTGCCCTGTGAGAAACACCTCATTCACAGTGAGTCGGTGCTGGAGTTGTCCACAAGACTTTTCAAAGGAAGGAAGGAACTAGCAAGAATGAAGTAGGGCTAGTAGTTTCCCTGGACAAATACTCTGGTCACCAGTGGCCCACATAGGCCTGAACTAAAAGAAATGGAAAATTCAAAGCAGGGGTGAAAAGAGGTGAACATGTGGGATTGGCCTCCTTCCTTATTATTCTACTGACCCTCAGCTTAATCCCAGTTATTATCTGGGGCTCCCCCACATTGCAAGGCAATTGATTGGGGTGAAGTATGCAACTTGGTGTTTGCACAGCACAGTGCGGTAAGGAGAGCTGGAATTTAGGAATCAGGCAGAGTTCTGGAATTTTAGTCTCACCCTGTCTTCCACAGATGGGTGAAACGGACTTAACAGCCTGCTTCGTAAGACTATGGTGGAGAGAGTGACTTGAAAGTCCCTTGAACATAGCAATTCTCAATACATATGAGTTCCAGCCTGCCCCCCTCACCAGGGATTGACAAATTAATTTTGTTTTGTCACTTTGCAACAGTGCTCTTAATAATCTCTCCAGTAATCAAGAACAGTATTGCATAGATCTACCTGAGCCCAGATGGAGGCATCTGTAATTATTGTCACCTTTATTGTCTCCTGTCAGTCAAGCTAGACCAATCTCTTTCCTCCTGGAGGTCATTCCTCGAGGGAGGAATTGAATTTTGGTTATTTTTCCTATCCAGAGGCTTATGCTACAGTGGGCACAGAAGAGGAGTTTGCTAAATGACTTAATCATGGTTAAGTGATTTCCATCAGACCTAGGACAGAGTTCTGCTACTCTCCCTGGCCTTGGGTTCTCCCTGATGAGGGGGAAAAAACTTGCCCACTCTAACTTAGGTCAGGCCAGGCCCTTCTGAGAAAGCTGTGAATGTCATTGACCCTCCTTCATCAGCAATGTTTCAGGTTGTAGACGTCCTCTCAAAAAAGAGCATCTCGGCAATGGGAGCCTCTTAGTTTTATGCCATATTAGCACAGTTAGAAATCTGATTCAAAATACACTGTGCATTTTATTCCAAAGTCACTTATGGCTGCAGTATTTTACTTTCAAACACCTCCGTAGGGATAAGAATAGCATTTCTTTTTTTTTCCTTTTTTCCTTTTTTTTTTTTTTTTTGGTGATTTGTGAAGTAGCACTGAAGCACTGTAGCACTGTCCTGTTGCTCATCAATTTGCTCAAGCGGGCACCAGTAATGTCTCCATTGTGAGATGTTGTTACTGTTTTTGGCATATTGAATATGCCACGGGGAGCTTGCCAGGCTCTGCCATGCAGGTGGGATACTCTGGGTAGCTTGCCAGGCTCTCCAAGAGTGACAGAGGAATCGAACCTGGCTCAGCTGCATGCAAGGCAAACGTCCTACCTGCTGTGCTATTGCTCCAACCCAGGTTTGCGAAATGCTAGAAAAATGGAAACTCTGCAGTGTTCTGCAGCATGCCTAGAGTTGGAAGATGTCCTGCTAAGTGAAGTTAGTCAGAGAGCAAAAGACCAACATAAGATGATCTTGCACCTATGTGGAGTCTAAGGAAAGGGATTAGACCATCCCAATGGAAACAGCACTGAGATGTGGCCAACAGGGCTGGGAACAGAGGGGGCAAGGAGGCGCCAGAGAGCTAACTCATCAGGGAGGGCATGTACCTGGCACCTGGCCAACCAAGATTATCTCCCCAGCACCCTACATGGTCCTCTGAGCACTGCCAGGAGTGATCCCTGAGCCCAGAGCTGGGAGTAACCTCTCAGCATTGCCAGCTGTGGCCTAAAATCAGAAGAAACAACCAAAGGAGGCAGTGCTCCTGGGACAGTGGTGAAAGGGTCTTGACGCCTTGGAGGGGGGTTGGTGTAGACACTGCGGGTAGCCCACAATGGCTTCTTCAGTCCTGTTGTAAACCGGGGTGCCTCAATGAAAAATTAAAACAATAAGTAAATCATTGTTTTTGAAAGAGTATCATTTCTCAGTTAGACTGAATCTAGACTCTCACATATAGAGAGCTATAATTTATTAGCCCTTGGCTTATAAATTGACACAGGAAAAGGAACTGGGTTTCTATACTCTAGACTCCATGCCTTGCCCTGGACTTGGCCACCAGGGCTAATAAAGGCTCCTACTCAGTGGGCTCGGGCGGTTTCCAGAGGAACGGGCCTGAAATCCAGATCTACCCTGTAGCTGGCCACTCTGACAAAGAAGATCATGTGGGGAGGAGTGGGATGGGCACCACATTCTTCTTTCTTCTGTCCCTGACTGACTCTCTAAGCTGCTAGTCACACTTGGTCCTCTCTTGGGATTTAGACTCAGAAACCCTCTTCCCTGCTTTCCATGGCCATGGGTTGTCAGCAGGTAGGATGCTTTGTGGGAAATTACGGGACTCAAAAGTAGAGCAAGAGGGGCTAGAGCAATAGCACAGCACGTAGGGCATTTGCCTTGCACGCGGCCGACCCGGGTTCAATTCTCAGCATCCCATATGGTCCCCTGAGCACCGCCAGGGGTAATTCCTGAGCGCAGAGCCAGGAGTATAACCCCTAAGCATCGCTGGGTGTGACCCAAAAAGCAAAAAAAATAACAATAAAAAACTTGTTTGTAGACCTAGAAACTTAGCTGGAGTTATATAAATCAACATTGATGCAGTATCCTAAAGATATACACAAAACATCCAAGAGCTCCTACCTCCAAGAAGAAAAGAACAGAAACTACTTGAAAGAGTGGATTGATTTTTCTCACAGTCTGAATTTCGTTCCATTCATTTGCTACGAAATATGTCCTCCATATGCTGACAGGAACAGTTGAACTCCGAACACCACCCTCGCCTGGGTCAGGAAGAAGTGAGCAAATGTGACTCACCTTCTTTGATCCACAAAAGCAGCAGAAGATTTTGGTAGAAACTGTTTTGTCCGTTACCTTCAATAGCTCTGAGAACCTTTCCTTTAGGCCTCTCCCAATCGATAAAGAATATATCTATGGTAATCTGGGATATGAGCTTATGCAAAAACTGCAGAGCCTGAGAATAAAAAACATAACACCCCCAAAGTCCGTTAAGGTTGCCTGAGAAACGGAGGCTGATTAAGAAACAAACACAGTCACAGAATGCAACTTCTGCGAACGACAAATTAAGTTACAATAACATTAGAATTTCATCAAATGATCTGGAATCAACAAATTCATGGAACGTTCACATATATGTTTATTTGCCTTTCTTTCTTCCACATTTCTTTTGGCAGAGGATCGTGTTTGGGCCACACCTGGCAGTGCTCAGGGCTTACTCCTGGTTCTGTGCTCACGGATCACTCCTGGCAGGACTGGAGAGACCAAATGTGTCCCAGGATTAAACTGGGGTCAGCCACACGCAAAGCAAACACTCTGATCCATGTACTACCTCTCTGGCCCCTTCAGTGGGGCAAACGCCTCCTCTCACTCACACAAGACCCTTTCACAAGTGACTCTTTGCCACACTTTCTGAAAGTATACTTGACTTCTGAATCATCAGACTTCCTCACAAGCGAAGAAATTTTTCAACTCGGATTTACTTGCCTAAGGTTGCTTCATTCAGGATGTTCTCACTGTTTCGTTTTCTGGCTTTGGTACTGAAATCAATTACCTTAAATGAAATACTACACATCTGTTTCATCTATGGAAGCAGTGTGTTTAAATGTGTCAAATAGACAGTATAGTCGGCATGGTATTTGCCTTACACTAGGCAAACCAAGCTTCGATCCCTGGCATTTCACATGGTCCCCCAAGCCACACCAAGAGTAATTCCTGAGTGCAGAGCCAGGAGTAACCCCTGAGCATCACTGGATATGACCCAAAAAAGTTTAAAAAAAAAAAGTAAACTTCCTCTGCAATTAGAATAATTCATGCTTTTTTAAAAAGCAGCTTTCACCAGAGATTCTAAAAGCATTTAAATTTTACTGGCAAAGCTTAACAGTATGCCTTTTAAATTCAGTGACCTGTCCTTTAGAACTTACCTTCAGGGCAAAAGCACATCCCACATAAGTAACAAAACGTTCTTCCTGAGCTGGCACTGGTAGCAAAACAGAGACCGACTTCTGGGCCTTTGATAAAAAAAATCATGTTAGAAACATGATCACATACTGCCACAGGCAGTTACTAAGCCCCATGTCTGCATGAAAGAGAGCACAACAGGAGTGCGGTGACAGCAGCCCTGGGAAGGGGAGCTTAGCACTTGCCTCCATACTTGCGGTCAAAAATATCCCAAATAGTTCCTTTAAGAAGACAGCGTACATGGGGCTGGAGTGATAGTACAGCAGGTAAGGCGTTTGCCTTGCAAGCGCCTGACCTGGGTTCAATTCCCAGCATCCCTTATGGTCCCCTGAGCACCACCAGGAGTGATTCCGGAGTGCAAAGCCAGGAGGAACCCCTGTGCATCGCCGGATGTGACCCAAAAAGCAAAAAAAAGTATAAAAAAAAAAGAAGACCACTTACGGGGCTGGAGCGTTAGTACAGTGGGTAGGGTATTTGCCTTGCATGCAGCCGACCCAAATTTAATTCCAAGCATCCCATATGGTCCCCTGACACCACCAAGAGTAATTCCTGAGTGCAGAGCCAGGAGTAACCCCGAGCATCACCCAGTGTAACCCAAAAAGAAAAAAAAAAAGAATACCGCTTACCAGCTATACAGGCATTGGCATATGCTCAAGTCAAAAACAAACTCACTTTGAAGAAAATCAGCCAATAGAGAGCTGTCCCCACGGTGATGATGAAGAAGACATTGGCGAGGTCACCCGCATAGTAGACCAAGAACTTCATGAAGGTCTGCAGTTCAGAAAGAGGGCGATAGCGGTTAGAGACTTCACCTCTTCTGTACAGTCACTTTCACTGACGTACCACCTGCCCGGTTCCTCAAGTCCAAGGGACTGTTTCTCGTCCTAAGGACTGTGCACAGCGGCTTCCCGGAAACCGTTGTGTTTTTCCCATTCCCAAAGGCGCCCAGCCTTTCTCATCTTCCAGCACCTAACCAAGTCAGTTTGCTTCCGAGCTCAGAACCTGCATCGCAGCCCGATCTCCACCCCGCCATAGCCCCGGCCTCCGGAAAAGGAAATGACACCGCGGCCTGTCCCCTCCTGGCACGCACGGAGACACCTCACCTGTGTGGGATTCCTCACCCTGACCCACAAGGCCCGTATCAATGAACTAAAACGAGCTTTTGCCTTCTCCGTCAGTGCCGTTAATTCAATGCCTACAGACCTGGACCTTTTTTGGTCTGCATGCTTGTGTGCTGTTTTGAGGTTTCAAGGATTAAACCCAGATCCCATATATGCAAAACAGGGACCTAGCCCTGAGCCGCACCCCTGCTCCTACTCCTTCCTTTTACCTATCTCCAGTTATTCTGGGCAAAAATGGGCATTGTTTCCTCGCAGATTCCTCACATCTGTGGACACTGAGTCTTCCCAGTTCTTGGGAGGTGACTAAGAAACACACAGGTAACTGTGTGTTAAGTCCCCTTCTCTGTTAGGCCTTTCCTGACTACACAAACGGTAAATCCGGGCCCCCTCCCAAGTCCTTAGCACACTGGCTATGGAATTAGAATGTCCTCCCAGCACCAAGCATTCTCTCTGGAGCCTTTCACATTTCTTCATGAACAAAATGGAAATGCCACCTTTGCATTGGGCCATGAAGGTTAAAGTGGAAAACTTAGTTAATCTCTAACTCGAGGGGGTATGGTGCCGCCAGCAGGTCAATCTGTACCTGTGAGGCGAGTGCATCAGCAGCCTCATGGCGCCTTCAG
>JAOXYA010017538.1:0-13648 GCA_028565675.1 Sorex palustris | reverse complement strand
GCGGGGCGCGCGGGGAGGGTCCCGGGCAGGCCGCTCTCGGGGGTCGCGAGCGCGGGGGCGACGTTTTCGGGCGCCCGACCCCACTCCCAGGCCCGGCCCCCGCCACGGAGGCGGCGCGCGCGGGGTCCGAGGCTGCGGATCCCGACGCGCTCTCCACGGCCTCGCGCGCGCCCACCGTCCTGTCCGCCCGGTGACCGCACAGAAACACGCCCGCGTCCCTCCCGGGCCGGTGGGCGGTGGCGCGGGGCCGTGCGACCCCCGGCGGGGTTCTAATACGAAAAGCCGGGCCCGGCGCGGGGCAGTGGGGGCCGCGCCCCGCGCCCGTCGGGTGAGCCCAGACGCTGCTCCTGCGCCTCGGGCCGGGCGTCCCTGGCACAAAGGCCCGCGCTGGGCGGGCGCCGCGGGGCCCCCAGGTTTGCCCGCCGAGAGACTCCCCCGGCGGCGCCGCCCACGGGCCCGGGCACCGGGCCGAGCCGGGCCGGGACCGGCCCCGGGCGGGGAGGGCGGCCGCGTGCTCCGCGGATTCCAGGCCGCGCCGACTTCTCGGCTGGGAGCGCTTCTCGCGCTGTCGCCTCCCCCTTGCGTGCGGAGCCGGGGCTCGCGTGCGCCCGGTCTGGAAAGTCGGCTCCTGAGCCCGGGGCGCTTGTCACGGCACCTGACGGGCCCAGGCGGCGGCCGAGGGCGGAGCGCCCGCGCCACCTTCCCCGGCGCACGCACACACCCCGCGCCCCGTCCTCCCCGGCAGAAACTGTGCCTCCCGGGTCCGCCCGCGCCAACCGAGCTCTGCGTGTCCCACGCGTCCCTGCGCTTGGCGCTTTCCCGGCGCTGCGGGCCTCTCCGTGTTCCGGGTTTGGAGGAGGAAACGGGTTCAGAGAGGTGGCGTGGCTTTCCCGGGAGCACACAGCAATCTAGCAGAGGAGTCCGGATTTGAGCCCCTGAGGCCCCCTCCAGATGCACCACTTGACTTGAAATCTGGCAGGAACCCCTGTAAAAGCCCAAGTGCCTTTTACTCCGGTGGGGGGGGGGGGAGTGGAGAAAAGAGGAGGAGAGAAGAGAGGAGAGGAGAAGAGAGGGGGGAGGGGAGGGGAGGCAAGGGGAGGAAGGAAGAGAGAAAGAGTGAGAAAGGGAGAGTGGGAGGGGAAGAGGGAGAGAGAGGGAGAGAGAAAGAAGGGAGCTAAGAGACTGGCAGTTGTTTTGGTTTATGGCTGGAGCTCCCTTGGGTGATAATTGCCCTGAATGAGACCACAGATGGAGCCTCCTCACAATTCTTCAAATAACAAGTGACGTGTTTTGTTTGTTTTCATTTGGGGGCCACACCCAGCAGTGCTCAGGGCTTACTCCTGGCTCTGTGCACTGGGGTCACTCCTGGATGCCTGGGGGACCATAGGAGGTGCTGGGGCTCCAACCCAGGTCAGCCCTGCCCCCTCCCCCCCTGCTATTGTCCCTCCTTGCCTTTGTTTCTGAGGGACCTTCCAAGCAAGGGACCTGGGGCCACTTGGCTCAGGGCCCAGGGCAGCTTGGGGAGGGGGTGAGAGGCCGGCTGAGGTGTGTGGGTCCATCTGAATCCAGGTGCAAGCAGAGCACCTGGTCCTGAGTGCCGAGCTGTTCTCCCAGGCCAATGGTTTGGGGGTCACCCCAGGGCTGGGAGACCACATGCAGTGTCAGGGGTGGACCCTGTTCAGCAATGTACCCCCCTCCCCAGCCCGAGCCCGCCCGGCCTGCACTCCGGCCTGCAGGGCCTCTGCGTCTCAGCCCCGACCTGTGCCTGCCTCCTCCACTTTGCGCTTGGCTGTCGCAGTGGGACCCGCCAGCCAGTCTGAGCCGGCAACATTCCAGAAGGCCTTTGTGCCCGTGCAGACGGCAATCTTCATGGCTCCCAGTGGGGGAGGCCATGCTGGGTCGTGAGAACCCAGGAGGTGGCCGCCCATCTGCCCTCCCGGGCACCTGTGGGTGCCTTCCTGCCCGGCAGAGAGTCCTGGGAGCCCTGTGCAGGTGCTCAGCGAGTTCTAGGACATGCCGCAGAAAGCTGCAGAACCAGTCCCGCCGATGCCCTGGGAAGAGAGATGGGCCGAATCAGAGAGGCTGACACTACGAGGAGTGGGGAGCCCCAGGGTGACCCAGTGAGTGGCCTTCGGCGGTCTGAGTGGAGACCTCGTGGGCCCCACTCCGACTCCAGGGGACACTCTCCTGCGCGTCCCCACAGGTGTTCAGGCTGCAGCACTGGTGGGACTTGGGCATGTCCCAGCCCCAAATCTCAGCAGCTGGCCCTGCTATGAACTGTCCAGTGGGGAGTGGGACAGAGAGGGATCCCGGGCCTGGTGCTGTTCGAATCCAAAGGGCGGAAACCAGATGCAAGACAGGCCTGTGCAGAGAGGTGGAGGGGAGAGCAGGATCCCACCCACCCCGCCTCTATGCAGCGCCTCTCCTCTGTGGCCACCCCCCACCCCCACTCCCCAGGCCGAGCCAGCCAGAGGTCGCACAGTGAGGCACCCAAAAGAAAGAGACTGAGCAGCCCTGGGCCAGGGGAAAGGGTGGGGCACCCACTGGGCATCTCTGTCTACCTCCCCACACCCCAACATGGAGCTAGTTCTTTACTGCTTTATTTGGGGTTTGTTTGTTTGTTTTTTGCTTTTTGGCCCACATCCAGCGATGCTCAGGGGTTACCCCTGGCTCTGCACTCAGGAATTGCTCCTGGTGGTGTTCAGAGGACCCTATGGGATTCTGGGAATCGAACCCGGGTCGGCCGCGTGCAAGGCAAATGCCCTCCCCGCTGTGGTATTTGCTCCAGCCGCCTCATTACTGCTTTAAACCAGCAATGGGAGTCAGCCCCGAGAGTCCTGGTGGCTGGTTTCCTAGACAAGCACCGGGCGCTCCCCACCCTCCCTCCACATGTGCCCCCAGTGCAGTGGGTCACCCCACTACCCTGCTTCCTTCCCCCCATGACCCCTGCCTTGGCCTCCATCCTCTGCTCCCCAGAAAGCCTGGGGGAAACTGACATTTCCGGAACTTTCTTTTTGGCAGACATTGAGCCCGTCCTCCGTGGGACATGAAAAGGGAGATGGAAAGGCCGTCCAGTGACCAGGCTCGGACCCCCCTTCTGCGTGGGGGGCTGCGGCATCCCCCACCCTTCCCAGTCTCCTCCGACCTGTTTCCGGGACAAGACCCTCCCCCGATCCCAGCGGGAGTTTTGGGTTACTTCCATGTTAATCTTGTTTTTAACCCTTTTATCTTTATCAGAATTTCTCTTCCTTTAGAGCAAACGGTCCGCCCAGCTCTCCCATGGGCTGAATCTCTTACAGAACAGGGAGGCGGATTCTTAAAAGCACACCAGCTTCTGAGCTGTAGACTTCCTCAAGACTGTAACCCTATAAATGTGTGTTTGCGGCCCCCGGTGTCCAGGTGAAGGGCCAGGGTGCGGGTGGGGTTGGGAGCGGCCTTCAGAGGGACACTTTCCTCTCTGAACCGGACATAGGTGCCCAGGCTGGACACAAACCCACAGGCTCTGGAAGAACACTCCTAGGCTCCTGCCACCCAGGGTGTCTGGACCCCTCTTGCTCTTGGGGAAGCGTCTACCACAGACCGTCCAGAGGGACATGTTAGGGTCACCCTGCTGATGTCAGCCTCTGCAGCTGACTCCAAGGACCCTCCGGAGCCGTCTGCAACACTGGAATCACACAGGCACACTCAGCTCAGCGGACAGACGCGGGACAGAATCCCCTCTGCTCTGCCCAAGACCACCCATGTCTTCCAGCTTTCCCAGCCTGGGGGGAAGAGGGTTTGGGGGAGACAAGAAGACCACTTTCGGGGCTGGAGCGATAGCCCAGCAGGGAGAGTGTTTGCGTTGCACATGGCCGACCCAGGTTCGGTTCCCAGCATCCCATATGGTCTCCCGAGCACCGCCAGGAGTAATTTCTGAGTGCAGAGCCAGGAGTAACCCCTGAGCATAGCCGGGTGTGACCCAAAAAGCATAAAAAAAAAAGGAAGATCACTTCCTTCTTGCATTTCTAGCACCTGAATAAACTCTTTTTGTCACTTGTTACTCTAAATTGGCCTCTTAGTGGTGAGTGCCCCTTTGGGTTCAGAGAGAATGAGACACATTTGAGTCCAAAGACATGAGCGTACAAGGTTCCGAAGAGTATTCAGAGTTGACACGCCAGCATCCACACAGGCGGTTCCCCGAGTGTGTGGCTTCGAGGTACGCCATGATCAAATATATGTGAGCAACGGGACTGTGGTGGTCCCAGTGAACACACATGTGAGCCCCACCCTGGCCCCAGTGAGCTGCACACACAGAATGTGTACAAGGCCACGTGTGCAAGGTCATGTGTGCAAGGTCGCGTGTGCAAGACCGGCCACTCGAGTGCGCAGCTGTAGGCAGGCACCACAGCTGAGGGTGCAGTCCCGTCATCACAGCTACGGAGCCAGAAAGGAAGGGAAGGGACAGAGGGCCGGGGCTGTCCCTCAGCCCTCCTCAGGCTTCCAATTCCAGATTTGAGTTTAGCTGCTCTGGGCCTTGGCGATGGGGGTGAAGCCGGTGACACACAGACACACCCCAAGTGACAGCCCGCCCCCCACCCCCCAGTGCCATCACTCCCCTCTGTGTTTCTGCCTGTGCAGAGCTTTCTGCGGCCCAGTCCTGGGCCTGCAAGAGGCTGGTGCTCTCTCAAGACCTCCCTTCCCGCTCCTGGGCTCCACCCGCCTCCACAGCACTGGGCTCTAAAGTAACACTCAGCAGACGCCGCCGGAGTCCCCAGCATCCCACACAGGACCCAGCCCAGGAGGAGACGCTTGTGGCAGAGAAAGCTCATGCACAGGCCAATCCACCACACATACATGCGCACATGCACACACACACACACGCACACACACACACTCACACACCGTATTCACAGCACACACATGCGCATACTCAAATACTACTCAGTACACACACATGCACACACACACACTACTCGCAATACACTCATACACATGCAACACATACACTCACATACACACATGCACACACACTACTCAACATGCACACACATACACACACTTTCACATGCACGCACAGTCTCACAGCACATGTACACACACACACACACACACACACTTGAAGTCACAGCCACACACATGCACATCCACACACACCTATACACCTACACACACACACACACACACACACACACATACACACAGCAGGCTGGCCCGCCGCCTGGCAGTGCTCCATGCACACTTGGTAATCCTGCAGCCTGTCCCCTGCTTGTTCTGTCCAGGGGGTCTGCAACCTGGGAAGATGCATTTCACAGGGTCTGAAGTCCATCTCCTGGTCTTGGAAAGGGGTGTCAGTTTGGGCCCCACTAACGAAGGCTCTGTCCCAAGAAGCAGGGCCACAATATTTCCCTTCCAGGAGGACAATGGGGGGGTGGGGGTTTGGTTGCTGAGTCTCCACCTACCCTTCAGGCTTGCCCCAGGCCAGTCGCTGGACAGACGAAAGTGTGGTCAGCACAGCCAGGATGGGCCAGGCCACATACACAGGGGCAGCACATGGGGGGGCAGGACCCCAGTGGCCCCTGGCCCTGCCCTGCAGGGGTCACTCCTGGGGCAGCCCCAGCCCTTCCCAGTGAGCCTCCTGGGAAGGCAGCGCTTTGGCAGCTGCTGGGTCTGACTCTCTGGGGGGCGACCCCCTGCCCCAGTTCTATCCTCAGTGGCCCTGGGCTAGCTATCTATCTCTTCCTCTCTCAGACAGGGGCAGAGAGGGAGGGGTGCCCTCTCCTATCGCAGCCTGGGGGCGGGGTCCCGTGAGAAGAGGGGCGTGACTGGGAGGTCAGGCGGGGCCAGTTCCTGACCAGCAACTCCCAGAGACACCCCACCTGCCACCTCCCCACCCCTGGGGGCCACCCAGACAGGTGACCCTGGGCGGCTGCCATTGCTTTCCTGGGACCCAGGGGAGCTGCAGGGGGACCAGGGAGCAAGTGCCAGGGCACAGGAGGGCTTGGCACCCCGCAAGCAGCCCCATCCCAAACACCTAATGCCCCCCCCCCAGCGCTCCTGCCCCCCTTCCCCCTCAGTCATCAGCTCCCACTTGGGCTTGGAGGAGGGGGCTGGGGGGGGCGGCAAGGGTCTCTAGCAGCCCCGGAGGCACTACGGAGGCTTCTGCCCTGCGGGGGTGTGAGTGGGGGCTCTGCGGGGTGCTGGCTGCCACTCAGGCTTCTGTTCCTAAAGGAATGCTCCTAAATGTTCCAGAACATTCCTTGGGCAGTGAGTGCCACAGACAGGACCCTGCTGGTGAGGAAGCAGACTCCTCTGGGAGACAGGAACTGAGTCAGCCCACCCACCGCTTCATGTGGGGAGTTGCGTGCCGAGGACAAGCATGGGAATTGCAAAAGCAAGCCCCCCCCCCCCGCCAGTGGGGATAGGGCGCCGCGGACACCCACACGTCCCTGGGACTTCCAGAGTTCAGTCGGGTACCTGGGCCCCAGGTCCCAGTGGGCTGCGATGCTCAAAGGTGGGTGGATTCGGGAGGGGACGGAGCTGAGGTTCCTACCAGCAGTGGGGCAGGAGGCTTCAAGCTCATCTGGGCGCCCCAAGTCAACTCCAACTGCTGTGTTTTAGCGACCACTTTGCATAAAAGGGGTGAAGGTCCCTAATGTGACCTCTCCCAGAGGTCGCCCAGTCTGGGAGGTTAGATTGGTCAAGTCCGGACTTCTCCAGGCCCTGCCCCTCCCCCAGACGCTCCCTCCCCATCAGGGGCAGGACCCCGGCTGGCTGGCAGAGGCATCCTGGTTCCAGTTCCCACAACTCAACACCTCTCCCCCCCCCCCCCGCCTCCTGGGGCACTCCCAGGCTGCCCCGCCCAGCCAGTCCAGGCGGGCTTGGACCTTCTCCTCTCAAAACAGTGGCTGGGCAGGCGGATGCTGGACCGGGGCCTCCACGCGGGTTCACGAGTCGCTCCATCCGCTCCTCAGCCATCCATGATGTCGAAATTACTATAAAATTCACACTGGCCGCCCCCCACCGCCATGGCTTATTTAGAAGGCAGCGAACAAAGCAATGATTTCATGGCGCCCCGTGCCAAAAGCTTAGCTCAGGGCTCCTGAGGCCCCTTTGAAAACAGCCTCAGAACCCAAGAGTTGCTGCTTGACCTAAGTTTCCTCTCACAATGCTTCACTCTTGCAGCTGAGCCAGCGGAACAAAGCTCTAAAGATCTACTCATTAAGAGAGAATAAAAATGTACATTCGGGTTGGCAGGGAACCTGGGGCCACGGCAGAGGGAAACACACACTGGTGTGAGCAGGTGAAGCCGGAGCAGGAACACTGCAGGCCGAAACGCGGAGGTGAAAAACACTTCGGCTTAGTGAGAAGCAGAACGCCTTCATGGGAAAGTGCCTTATGAAAAGATTAGCAGTGTTTGAAAGAACTAAAATCAATGAAAACAAACAAAAGCACACATCAACACAGTTACCATATTGTCCGAGAATATGGAGTTTCCAAAGTGCCAGGCACCACGGGTGTTTTTCCTGACCCCCCGATGCTTTTCGTGTGTGTGTTCGTCCTTGCAGAAGACACGCGCAGTCTGTCCTGGGGTGGGGGGACCCACGTTCCCCCCACTCCCTGTTCCCTCTTGCCTCTATGTCCTGACTCTGGAGTTGGACCCTGGGGGTCCTGTCTAGGGGCAGATCTTGACCGGAGTGACAGGCCTTTGGGGAAGGACACTAATATGGGGGGCATGATGGGGTGCTCTTAGAGGGAGATGGTGGAGCCCCTTCTTGATTTTAGGGAGACAACCCCAATGCATTAAAACTGGGAACAGGGGCTGGAGAGACAGCACAGCGGGTAGGGTGTTTGCCTTGCACACGGTCAACCCAGGTTCAATTCCCACATCCCATATGGTCCCCCTCCTCCCTCCCCCCTCCCCCAGCACCACCAGGAGTAATTCCTGAGTGCATGAGCCAGGAGTAACCCCTGTGCATCGCAGGGTGTGACCCAAAAAGCAAAAAAATAAAAAACCTGAGAACAGTTAGAGGCCAGGGATGGGCACCTGATGGTGACCTTAACCCGAGGCAGGAAGAAGGGACAGATGTTGGGGTGTGGGGAGCACCAAAGCTGTGCTCCCGAGCTCTGACTGGGGAGATGGGGGCTCTGCTCTGGGGTGGGACCGAGGACATCAGAGCCGCTAGAAGGGTGGTGCTGGGTGTCAGCCTTGCCACCAAGGAGGAGGTGGCGTGGGCCGCCTTCTCTCCAGCACTGGGGCCAGGTGGGACGCCAGGCACTTGACAGAAATCATGTCGTTAATCCTCACGAGCAATGCTCTGGGGTAACTAGTACCCTAACCCCTTACTGCAGGGGAAGGGCCCTGAGCAGCCCAGGTCACCCACCAACCTCTGGATTCCAGCCTCTAACTCTCCCCCTGCCAGACCACAGATCTTCCCAGCCAGACAGTGGCACAGTGGCGAGGAGGAGCTGTGGGCTGCCGGGAGGCTGGACGTTCCCTCGCCCAATAAAGCTGCGACTTGCCCTGTCCCTGGACCCACACCACCCACTCCAAGCCTCCACCATGGCCACCCACCGCCAAGGGACTGTCCTTCCATCCCCACCCAGGCTCTGCACGAAGGCCCCCTTCAACCCCTGGCCAGCCCTGGCGTGGTCTGGCTGGTTCTGTGTTGGCCCCTCTTGCCTGAACTGAGCTCAGCCCCCGCAAGGCAATGCCCCCCACCCCCCACCCCCACCCCCAGGCAGGAGGTCCTGGGCGCCTTCTCACCCCGGCTGCCTCCTGCCCAAGCCGGGATCCCAGCAGCTCAGCACTGTACACGCTTTTCACTGTTTTTCATTTGTTTGTGGCCTGATCGGACCTACCAGTCGTCTCTGCTCATGGCCCCCAAGGACTGGCCCAGCCTCCGCATGGTTGACGCTGAGCTTGCACACAGGACTCCGAAAGCCATTGGGAGTGACCTGTGGCAAGGACAGAGGAGAGATCTGAGGACCACACACAACCATGTCCCCTGAGCCTCCCAGGCATGTCAGCGCTAACGGGAGCAGGCTCTTGACTCAGCCCTGAGCAGCCTGACTTCTTGTTATTTTTGAACTTGGTGTTTGGGCCCCGCCCAGTGGTGCTTAGTGCTAACTCATGACTCTGTGCTCAGGGATCCCTCGTGGCCAAGCTTGGGTAGGGTGTTTGGCAATCAAACCCAGACCAGCGGCGTGCAAGGGAAGCCCTCACCCATCAGGCACCCACCCCTTGGCTGCTGGCTGCTGGCTACTGAGGCTCAGAGTCCTCTGGTTCCCCTTTCCTCACTCAGGGCACATCCCTGACACTTCCCCTCAGATCTTGTCTTCCGCTTCGTCCCCTGAAGCCACTGAGATTTCCCAGGCTGTTTTCAGGAGACAGCTGTCCCAGGGGTCTCTACGCCCGAGCTTCTTCTCTATCACTCCCTTGAACCCCCAAGTTTGGTAGCCTCTAAGCCTCCCTTTGGGCAATCCACTTCCACACGTCCCGTTTTTCTCCCCTAAAGCATCACAGGGAAGGGCAGACTGAGACAGTCTAGTCAAGATCCAGCGGGTTTCGCCAGGAAGAGCTCTGGGCTAGAGCCCTTGGCATTGAGACAAGGGAGTTTTCTCTGGCCATTAATTTCTCCATCACTGAAACAAGTCACCCGGGTGAAGTGTTCTTTCAAGTACTTTCTGCTCTAAAATACTAGGTATTATCCCAAATCACTTTCAGTTCAAAATTATACCGAAAGCCATTATTGTTATTATCACCATGCCATTGCGTTACCTGGGATTCTATTCTGGCATTCGGCACATTTCACTAGCCAGACAAGTCTTTCGAAATCACCCTTGTAGGGGCCAGTGCGATAGTACAGCAAGTAGGGAACTGCCTTGCACGCAGCTGACCTGGCTCTGACCCTGGCTCCCCATATGGTCCTTGAGCCCCGCCAGGAGTGACTCCTGAGTGCAGAGCCAGGAGTCAGCCCTGAGCACCACTGGGTAGGGCCAACAACAACAACATGCACACACACGCACACACACACACACACACACACACACACACACATCTTCCTTTCAAAATACTTTGATTTGCTTAACAGGTCAAAGTGGGAGCATTCTGGGCACTCCCACCGGACAATGGCAGGTTCTGGGTCCCCTGCCCGCCCCCACTAAGATGATGACATTCCCCTAGGGCCCCACCATCTGCTCTGAGGGGAAGCACATCCTCACCTCCCCACATTCTAAGCTGTTGGCTCAGCCCAAGGGCACCGCCACCTCTGCTGGAAGACTCCTGTCCTGTCCCTCTGCTGGAAGATTCCGATCCTGCCCCTTCTGCCCCGTAGGCAGTCTGCACTCTCCTTCTCTCACTCCTTTTTTTTTGGGGGGGGGGAGGGGCATACCTGGAGATGCTCAGGGTCTATACCTGGCTCTGCACTCAGGAATTACTCCTGGCAATGCTCAGGGGACCATATGGGATGCTGGGAATAGAACCAAGGTCGGCCACGTGCAAGGCAAACGCCCTGTCCACCGTGCTATCGCTCGGGCCCCTCTCACTCCTTTCTTGCAGGTAATATTTTCGGTTTTTCTGTGTAGCCAGACCCCGGATCTTGGGGTGCGGGGCTTTGCGATGGGTGTGTAGATGCCTCTGCTCCCTGCTCTCCACCTCACACCCCAACACCCCGCGGGCTGCAGCGTCCGTGCACGGCGCCTTCTTTCCCGGGGAGAGGCAGCCTCCTGGCGGGCCTGCAGATCCAGGAGCAACACCCAGGCTGGCCCCGGCGGGGCCTCCCCGCGACCCCATCCCTGGGCTGGTGAGCAAAGCCTCTCTCAGCTGCTTTCTGGCGGGATGAAGAAAAGTGTCGGGCCCCAGAAAGCCCAGGCCAGAGGGTCCCAGGCACACAGGCAAAGGCAGAGAAACGAAAGCGCATCCCAACAACGTGGGCAAACTTTCTGCAGCTGAGAGAGGAGCTGGCGCGCTGGCAGGAAGAGGCCAGGAGACTCAGGAGCTCTTGCCCACTCAACCTGATCATCAACCTGTACCCCAAGGGACCCCTGCGTGTGACAATCACTGCATTCTAGAGTGGTCCCTGGAGGAATCGAGCTTCCATTAAAAAAAAGCCATCTGCAAAATTCCACCAATCAGCTTTCAAGCAGGTGCAAGGAGACCAATCAGCTTGCAGGCGGGAGCTGCAAGGGGGTCATTTCCACCAATCAGCTCGCAGTCCGAGTGCTGCAAGGAGGAGTTCCCACCAATCAGCTTGAAGGCAGGGAGCCACGTGATACCGGGGACTGCAGGACCTCTCCTGAGAATCTGGGCCCTTGGCTGCAACTGCTTGACCGTATAGCCTTTCCCAGGAGGACCCGAGCTGGATTGGGCGGAACAGGCGAGAACATCCTTTCTACAGCAATAATAGCCCCAGCCCAGGCGCTCTGCAGGCAGCAGCCGGAGAAAATTATTCTTCTTTGGTTGGTTTTGGGGTCACTCCTGGCCCTGCACTCAGGACTTCCTCCTGGCAGCGCGGGAAGGATTCTTGGGGGAGATCTGAGTCAGGACGCCCACGCGTAGCCCCCCAAGGCTGGAGAGGGGAGAAAGAAACAAAAAGTTCTGGCTGTGAGCAGGAGCAGATCCGGGCCTCCCGGGCGACTGAAAGGCGGGGGTGAGGGTGCGGTGGGGGGGGGGGGTGGCATCCTTATTGCATGTAAAAGAGGGGATTCACCCCACCCCGCCTGCACCCCCTCGCAGTCGTTCCAACCTGTGTTCGGAACACACATTGCTCAGATTCGCGGGCCCATTCATCACCGGGGAGCTGTCAGCATCATTCCGCCCCCCCACCCCCCGTGGCTCAGGGGTGAGGGGTTCGGGGAAGGGAGGTTGAGGGGGACTCGAGGGCAGAACAGCCCCAGCTCCTGTCACGTGATGTTTCAGAAACGCACTTGGGATTGAGAAAACAAGCTGCTAGCGTTAGGAGTGCAGACATCAGCGAATCCTCTGTGTTTGTCTAGAATCCTGGCCAAGATTTTTTCCCAGAGTCATGAATTGTTTTTTCCCTTTCCCTAAAGGAGAGAAGAAAATGTCTGATAAAACAAATGTCAAAGGCAAGAGTCTAAGAGACTTTCCTCTGCAGTCACTGGTCCCGGCCATCTCCCCCCACCCCCTGCTCTGAGTGGGGGAGGGACTGCTGAACTTTGGGTACAATCTCAGAACCCATCATTGTGTTATACTGTGGGTGGGGGGGACATTTCAGCATAAAAACATCATGAAAACACTTTTTGCGGGGGAGAGTTGGGGCCACATCTGGCAGTGCTCAGGGCTGACTCCTTGCTCTGAGCTCAGGGTCACTCCTTGGGGGACCCTCTGGGGTGCCGGGGACTGAACTTTGGTCAGCCTTTGCTTGCAGGTGCTTTACCGGTGGCACCACTGCTCCAGCCCCGTTAACCTTCGTGTTTCCATCACCTTCTATCACACAGGTTAGCTGAAAAGCCTTTCACAAACGAAAGCCCAGGTGTTGCTCAAACTCTTGAGCGTGTTCTCCAGAACAGATCCCAGAGCCCATCCGCTTCCTGTAGCCGCTCCAAAGCCATCTTCCCTCCGGCCCCATTTCAGGGCTCGCTGTCCCTCTCTGGCTCACCCCTCTCTGCTTGGTGCTCACTGACTTCCTCCCCCTCCCCAAGCCCTCCCAAGCCCTGGACCTTTGGAGACCTGCATCTTGGCGGGATGTTTCTGCCCTTGCACTGTGAGCCCCTCCAGCCAGTTGGTGCCAGGGGCTCCCGGCTCAGCCCTCAGAGCTGAGCGTTGGCATCTGTGTTCAGCAGGGATGGCTGAAGAATGGGTGAGTGATGCCCAGGGCCTGCTTGGTGTGGCTTATGCTGTTGTTACAGGGGGTGCTTGTTTGGTTTCTGGGCCACACCTGGCAGAGATCAGGGCTCTGCACTCGGTGATCACTCCTAGCAGGGCTCAGAGGACGGTTCGGGGTGCCAGGGAGCAGACCTCAGTTGGCCGCGTGCAAGGCAGGCCAGTCACTGTCCTGTCCACCGTGGACCTACCTTCCTTTAGAGGGATCTGGCCCTGTTTGGATGTGACTCTGTGTCCAGTTATGAAGGAGAAGGGTCAGAGAGCGAGGGGACGGAGTGAGGATGGCAGCCCAGGGGCTGTGGCGTTGGGTTAGGGGACTCCAGTCAAGGGGGCTGAGTGAGGGGGGATGCTTCAGGAGAGTCAGCGGTCACCATGCTGCTGGAAACCGGAGCGGGGAGCAGGCAGTGATCTCCGGGGAGGGGAGAGTCCGGCAGGAGCAGGAGGTCGGTGGAGACGTTTCTCTGGATGTTTTGCTGGGAAGGGAGTCAGGGAAGTGGAGTGATGCCAGAGGAAACAAGAATTTGGTCTTATTGTTACTTTGTTTCTATGTGGGCTGCACCTGGCAGTGCTCAGGCTGACTCCTGGCTCTGTGCTCAGGGACCACTTCTGGCAAGGCTGGGGGACCATGTGTGGTGCTGGGGAGGGAACCTGGATCAGCCATTGGCAAGGCAAACGCCCTCCCCCTACCCTCGGAACCATCATTCCAGTGCCAGATTTGTTTCTATTTTAAGGTGGGCTGTTGGGGAATTTTACTCCATGGCTTGGAGGCCAGCCGCACATGCTAGGGGAAAAGGGAGCTCAGATAGAGAAGGGAGCACCAAATAA
>JAOXYA010017522.1:0-13649 GCA_028565675.1 Sorex palustris | reverse complement strand
TTTCTTTCTTTCTTTCTTTCTTTCTTTCTTTCTTTCTTTCTTTCTTTCTCTCTCTCTCTTTCTTTCTTTCTTTCTTTATTTCTCCTTCCTTCCTTCCTTTCTTCTTTCTTCTCTCTCTCTCTCTCTTTTCCCCCCTGTATCCTTCATACAGAAGTTGAATACTCGATTCAGAGGTCTGTTAATCTCCATGTGGAAGGCTATCCAGCAAATGTTAATAAGTACTGTAGTGACTGTGATGTAAATTATGGAGATATGTGGTGTGTTTGTTAATAGAACGTAATATATGATAGTGTCTATCCTGCTTTGAGCTTTAGTTGTGTAGTAGGCATTGTGACAATACAGTGTCTACTATGACTTTCTTTATGCTCCTCTGAAACTATATTCTTTCATGTCTTTTAAAACCTTCATAATGACTCAGTTCAACTTAAATATTCCTTGTCTGAAGATTTCTTGTTTCCATGTTTCATATAACAGTAAGAATCATCCTTTTCCATTCTAAATTATGACAGAAATTGACTTTCCTGTTATAATTGTATATTGGCTATTGATCAGCATCCTATCCCCAGGGTGAACCCAGTGTGAGACATTTACTAGTACTCAAATAGACTTGGCACAACTGAATGAATGACTAGGTAAGTGCATTTCATTTCTTCAGCAGATCTATCATTTCCTTGTGTATAGGATGATATTTTATCTATTTTTGTACCTTTTTAAAAAAATTACTTCATTTTCATAAAGTTGTTATTGATAATTTATTACATTCAATATTTTAACACCAATCCCCCCACCATTACACCTTCCCATCACCATTATTTTGAATTTTCCAAATCACAACCCGACTTCCAAATAGCAGACTCTAAATAATATATTTTGTATTGCGTGTTATGAATAATTTGCTTAAAAATGATCAAAAAAATTTCCTTAGAAGAAAGTGTGTAAAGATTGTTGTATCTCACCCTGGATCAATTAAGCCCTTGTATCAGAGATTAATAACATGTTGTTATGTTGTTACAGTTAAGCCTTATGTGTTAATATTTTCTTAATGGAGATTGGTTGCCTTTTACTTTACATCCCATCCAATGTGGTGTGCTATTCCTGGTATATCAGTAGTGTAGTGTATGTGTGAGCTCCTGGAATTCTAAAATTTTGAATGGGGTGATATTCCTGGAGTTAAATTTTTAACTGGATGGTGACGGGGTCTGGAAGAATCTCTGCAGCTTGTTGATCCCTTTGAGAATTATTTGTGAGTTTCTGGATCATAGTGAGTTAATGAGCTTATATGGCACCAGAGGCAGTTCATGGGCATGACTGTCAGGCTCCTGGAAGAACAGGGGACTAGGGGGAGGTCGCCCATCCACAATTCCATGAGAGCCTGGAGATTTTGGTCACAAAACATATATACCTGAGTTTTTCAACAGATTCATTCCTGGATGAGGCTCATCCTTAGTCTGTGGATTCCAGCTATGAGCATGGAGGTAATTAACTTATGGAGGTTTTCAGCTGCTGGGGCTCTGTTTGGGTGGGTGGTGGGCTCACTTGCCCCCGGCTCTGGATATGAGACTCAGCCTGGTGTGGGGTCTGGAACATCTCTACAGCTTGTTGATCTCCCTCAAGATTTATTTATGAGTCTCTAGATCATGGTCATACCTTTTTGTTTGCTTGGGGTCACATCTAGAGATGATTCAGGGATTGCTTGTGGCTCTACATTCAAGAATTACTCTTACAGGGTGCAGAGAAACATATGGGGTGCCAGGTATTGAACTTGGGTAAGCTGCATGCAAGGAAACACTGTACCCTCTGTACTACCTCTCAGAGCTTTCCAGACCTCTGTGTTTGTAACTTCTTAGTTATAGGGATAGGACCTGGCACATGAAGCACTCAAAAAAATGTGTAATAGCTAAAGATCTTTTTGTTTTCCACATCTGGTGGTGTTCAGGGATTATTCCTTACTCTACACTCAGGGGTCACTCCAGGCGATGCTTGAGGGATCATCTGGCATGCCAGGGATCAAACCCAGGTTAGCTGCATTCAAGGCAAGTGCTCTATCTGCTGTGCTATGACTCTGGCTCCAATTGTTGTTTATGATAAGTGTGCAAGTATTTTTAGAATATATACTCAACAGAGTTATGATTCTCCAAATGCTTAAAATATTTTACAGATCGGACATTTATAAAATCTAATCTAAATTTCTTTTATTGCAATTTCAATCTTCTATGATTTTTAATTACTCTATACTTGCAGCACTTTTAAACAGGAAATGGTTCAGTTATCATAAGCTATTTCTGTCAAATTGATGTATTTACAGAAGAGGTGGTAATGATTCACTGTTCTAAATCAATACTGCTGCATTATTTCAGGAATTTCAGGAAATATAGGGCTTCTATCTTCTTCTCTTCTTGCATCCTTTGCCCTTGGATTCTCAATGGTATGGTATTTAAATAGTCACAAATTTATGCTTGTTTGAAGGTGGGAAATAAGGATATGATTATTTGGCTACAAGCTAGGGAGGCTTTCAGTCAATGACTCTACGATGGAAGGTAGTGATTAGTACTAAATGAGAAGAAGGAACATTTATTTTTATTTTTCACCTATAAAGTCAAGAAATATATATCATGTGAATAAGGTAGGTGGTGAAAATGACATGCAATTAAACATTTAAAATATAGCTATTATCTAAAATATAAATACAATCTTATTTCATTTAGCCAAACATGGAAAATGCCCACCACAGTTATCATTGGGCTAAACAGCTCCAAACTGTAATAGCTCCTAAACCATAGAAATAGATATCTATTGCCAATATCCTAAGAATGGCAAGACAAGTTTTATTTTTTAATTGTACAATAAATTTTTTTGATAAAAAACAATAGATTCAGAGAAATAGCATAGTATCTAAATGGTTAAATGCATGAGACACCATACTAAATACTGCATACATTACATTGTATGCAGTGGACCCCAGTTCAATTCCCAGTGCCACACGACCCACCAGATTGTGATTCCCGAATACAGAATGAAGAGTAGCCACTGAGCACTAACAGTGTGGCCCAATCCCCAATTCAAACAAAAGGAGATTATATAAAAGAAGTTCCTTTTGCCAACCTTCCCATCTCAGTGGCACTCTCCTTTCCAAAAGGAACTTCTGTTAAGGGTAAGAGTTCTCTCTTTAGCATTCTCAGCAATTGTAAACACATTTGTTCCTATGCAGAATGATGGGTAGGCTGGGGAGTACAGTGGGCAGGTGCTGGCCTTGTACATGCCCTACCCAGGTTCCATCCTCAGAACCCCTTATGGTTTCCTAAACCCAGGAAAGATTTTGAGCACAGAGCCAGGAGTAAGCCCTGAGCGCAGCTGGGTGTGTCTCAGAAACAAAAACAAAAACAAAACAGAAACCTAGAATGATGGGTATGATGGAGAGTACTAAATGTTACTGCGGTGCATAGTTTATGGACAGTTTTTTTTTCTGTTTGGGTCACACCCGGCGATGCACAGGGGTTGCCCCTGGCTCATGCACTCAGGAATTATTCCTGAAGATGCATGGGGGACCATATGGGATGCTGGGAATCAAACCTGGGTTGGCCGCATGCAAGGTGAATGCCCTACCCACTGTGTCCAGATCCTGGACAGTTTATTTATTTAACAATTTTTTTAAAAATCCTACATTCATACATAGTTTTTTTCCCTTTTTTGCTTTTTAGGTCACACCCGGAGATGCACAGAGGTTACTCCTGGCTTTGCACTCAGGAATTACTCCTGGCTGTGCTCAGGGGACCATATGGGATGCTGGGAATCGAACCCAGGTCGGTCATGTGTAACAGGAAAAGGCCCTACCCACTGTAGGGCTTCAGCCCCTCATACACATAGATTTGTCTCACTCTTTATTTAATTTAATTCATTGATTTATTTTTGATGTTGGGAACTGAACCCCAGCAGGGCCTCACACATGCACGGAGATATCCATATTTTTAATTCTTGCTGTGGCATTGCAAGGACTTATTACTTAATTTGGGGAGTGGGTGGAGGGTGGGGCTCCCCAGCAGTGCTCCAGAGGCCTGGGGACCCTATCAACAATTATCTGCCATATGCACCAGTGGTTCAAAGCAAGTCCAGAGGGTGGTTGCTGCTCTGACCCTGCAGGGCTGGTGATTACCCACGCCATCCCCATGTAGCTCAGGGACTTCATGGCTGCACTTGAAGATTTTCAGGACACCATATTGTCCCGGGGATTAAATCCTGTCAGATGCTTGCCAGGCCTGAGCCCTAACCACTTTAGTATCCTCTGGCCCCAGTGATATTTAATAGAATCGTTTCTCTATTAGGAGGCATCTAAATTATTTCCAAATATTTTTATTTTAGATTACTCTGTATAATGAAAATCATGACATATGTCTGTTTATGCATATGCATGAGTATTTCTGTAGGTTGAAAAGTGAAAAATGGAATCTCTGTATCAAAGGATATTTATAGTACATTCAAAAACCTGATAGCTGTTCCTCAGTGATATGTTATAACAACTCAACCTACTTAGATCCAACTACAGGGTAGGAGAGTGTCAATGATGAACATTAAAAACGGTGCCCTGAGGCCAGAGGCCTTGCATGTGGCCCACCCAGGTTTAATCCCTGGCACTCCATGAAATTACTCGAGCTTACCAGGAGAGATCCTGGTAAGATCTTACCAGTGCAGAGGCAGGAGTAAGACCTGAGCACTGCCTGATGTGGCCCCCAAAGCAAAACAAAAATGGCAGTGCCTTTTACAGGTCAAACAGAAAGCTCAACATGCAGGACGCCTGGGTTTCATCCCTAGTATTTCATGGTTTGTGAAGCACTACAGCACAGAGCTGAGTAACACTTGAGCAATGCCAGGTGTAACCCCTAAACAACAACAACAACAACAACAACAACAACAACAGCAGCAGCAGCAGCAGCAGCAGCAATATCAACCAGATAGTGAAACAAAGAAAATGATGCCCAGTGAAAGAAGTCATTCAGGTATGCAAAAAATCCAATGTCAGGTTTATTTTAGGAGTTCAGTATTGAAGATAAGAAACTGAATTTGTAAGCACCTGTCTTTCTTTAAAACCAGTTGACAAGTTTTATTTTACGTATCACAATATAAATGAGAATTTCTGTGTTTTCGACACTTTAATACCCCTCCCCCCAACACACACCTCGCTCCAAATCATTCTCTCTCTGATAGGAAGGGGTAATGGCTTTCCCTTTCACACTGTCAAAAAGCATGCAGAGTCCGGGGACCAAGATCCCCTTGAAGAAGTAGAACAATGCAGTAGGAAACAGAGAGAGGTGTCTACCATTCTCTCCTGGTTCTGAGGTTGAGTCATTCCTGCTCAGTGGGCCCCAATATGGGTCATATTGCAGGGCCAGGCTGTGACCTCTGCTGGGTAACCTCATTCCACCCCAGGATGATGACTACCTGGGAGACTGGATGAAGGGGAGCTCGTTGCCCCTTGGGGGGGAGGAAGAGCAGGAGAAGCAGAGAAGGGAGTAGGAGGAAACTTCCCTATTGAAATGCAGCATTTGTTTTGTGCCTCAGGTTTTGAGCCTGTTCTGAACCATGTCTGATTTGTTTCCGGGCCACATCTGGCAGGGACAGGGCTTACTCCTGGCTCTATGTTCAGGGATCACTCCTGACAGTGCTCAGGGGGGGCCATATGTGGTGCCAGGGATCGAACCTGGTCAACTGCATGTACGTTGAGTGTGTTAGTCCTGCACTATCTCTTTGGCCCCCAATTGTTGTCTTTCCCATTGTCTTCATGCCTCTGCCTGCCTCCACACCAGTTCTTTCTCACATCTGCAGTGTTATGGCTGTGTTGCCCTGCACTCACCCAGCATCTGCATTTCTTAGTTCACATTTTGGGAAGATGTTCTTGATGGACTGAAGAATCCATATCCACTGAGCACCTGCCAAGTACCAGAGCCTGTTGTTCTTGATTCTCCAGGTACGACAGAATGAAGTCGTGAAGTTTCCATGTTAATGGGGCGACATTTAAATAGGCCTTTAGGGGCTGGAGCGATAGTGCAGCTGGTAGAGTGTTTGCCTTGCATGCAGCTGACCTGGGTTCGATCCCTGGCATCCCATTTGGTCCCCCAAGCACCGCCAGGAGTAATTTCTGAGGGCAAAGCCAGGAGTAACCCCTGAGCATTGCTGAGTGTGACTCAAAAAACAAACAAACAAAAACTAAATAGACCTTTAAATAGAGGACTGTAATCCCACGTGGAAGAATATCTAGGAGGAAAAGAAAGCAGAACACAGAAATTGGAAATTCCGTGCCAGAATAAGGGGGTAGGTTTTAGGTGGAGGGCGAGGGGTAGTTCTGTTTCAATAGGTGGTCATGGAAGACCAGGCCAGCCATTTGGCCTGAGAGCTGGATCAAGTAGAAAAGCCGATAATCAGGACAGCCTTGGCTGCAGTGTCTATTCTGAGAAATGGCTTATGTGCAAGAGAACTTCAGGGCCCAGCTGTGAGTTCAGTGTCAGCTCCCAGCAACACTAAGGCTGACAGTTATGTCACAATGCTGCTTTGTCTGTCTCAGAGGAAAATCAGGAGAGGAAGGTGTCAAGGCACAACATGATTCAAGAAGAAAGTAGTAATTGACTGTTTCAAATATTGCCAAGAGGTCTGGTTAGATGGAATTGAATTTCTGTTGTGCTTGGCTGTGTTCCCCCTTTTGGAGACTTTGATACAAATGTAGAAATTTAATTGTATTAAGACTAAAAAAAGAAAATCTGAGTTCCAGTTTCAGCTTTCTTTCCTTTTCTTTTTTTCTTTCCTTTTTAAAAATTTTTCTTAGAACTAGCTGTTGAATCTTGCAAAAGTCATTTGACTATTCGAAATCTCAGCTTTCTCTCTTAGGGCAAAGGGATTGATCTTGCGGATTTCTAAGTGCCCAGAGAGAGCCTGTCAGGGACTTTGTCTGTGGGACAGTGGCTCTCAACCTTGAGTGAGAATCAGAATCACCAGGGAAGGCTCCATGTGTTAGAATAGTGTCCATGTTTGTGATTTTTTTTTCTATGTGAAGTTGTACCACCACTGCCATTGAAGTGCGCAAATCTTGCCACTTTGTCCTAGACCCTTCCTAGACCAACCCACTTCTCCACCTGTCCCTCCATCTCTCACTCCTGTAACCTGGGTTCTGTTGTCAGAGTGTAAGGATTTATTTTCACTGGATACAGTTGAGTCCCTCGCTTTGTTCCATTAGTTTCCCCACTGGAGTGAGATCATGCAGAATTCATTCTTCTCCCTCTGACTTATTTTGCTTAGTGTGATGCCTTCCAATTCCACCTCAATTATAGCAAAAGGTATAATTTTAATTTGTTTTTTTTTTCTTATAGTGAATAGTATTCCATTGTATATGTGTGTTTCTTATCCTTTTCCCTTTTGTTGAGCATTTGGGTTGTGGCCAGATCTTGGCTATTATTGTGTGACAGTGAACATAGGTATGCATATATCTTTTTGAATGAATGGTTTTTGAGCTCTTAAAATAGATGTGAAGAGCTTCTTAATCATAGTTCACTGGGTTACAAACTCAGAGGTCTGAAAATTTATAGAATTCTTGAGAATTTATTTATTATGTAATATATAAAAATGAATTTAATATATAATATATATTATATATTTTGTTTTATATTTAAAATATATTTTATGTTATATAATAAAAATATATAAATATGAATGTGTATTTTGGACTACATTATTCCTGGCAGTGCTCAGGGGAATGTATGTGCTGCCAGGGGTCAAACCCAGGTTGGCTGTGTGCAACGAGAGTGCCCTATCTGCTTGCTGTATTATCTCTCCCATCCTGGGAATTTAAATTTTTTTTTAAGTTCCCAAATGAGGCTGCGTTGCTGCTACTGTCCCAGGTCTACTGTAGAAATAACTGGTGCTGATTATAGAAATGGACTCTATGAGTCCGTTTCTGCCTCTACCTTCTGGCTATGATAACTTGAGGTGGTCGTTAAGTCTCCTCACCTAAGTCATCCTACTCTATGAATTTCACAGTCGGTGCTCTCCCAACCCTGCTGGTTTGGTTAGACTTTCTTCCTATCCATTCCTTGTCCTTCTTGCAGACCTATTCAGTCTTTCTCCACAAAGCCAATCCAATGTTAGCTTTTTAAAAGTAGGGTTTAGAACCCGAGAGATAATACAAGGCTAAGGTGCTCTCTTGCATGCATCTGACCACTGGCACCACATATGGTCCTTCAGTACTGCCAAGAGCAACCATGAGTACAGAGTCAGGTAAATAATTTTATTTGACTCTATAGATGTTTCTGCCTGCTGGGTGTCTCTGCAGTGTTTAGCTCTTGACTGGGGTGCTATTCTTTCCCTCCATTTCCCTCTGAGTCATTCTGTCCATCTCTGCTCTTGTTATCAAAGAGGTTTTGTTCAATCATCAGACATATACTAACACCTCCTCTTGAAATCAGTGAACCTTGGTGTCGGGGCTAGACTGAACTAGCAGGATGAGCCCATGTAGACTATACCATACCATGGGAAGGGACATAGGGACCCATGAAAATGGGGGAGATTTCTCGTGTGTCCTGACTGGTTTGAATGAAGTTGAACATCTTTTTCCTTTAATCTGCCTTCAGTAAATCATTTAATAAATTTCAGTATATTGAAAGTCAGTTTTTCCTTTTCTCACAGAAGCCCAGATTGATCTTTGACAAGTAGATTTTGGGCTCTAGCTAGCCTAATCTTTGGGATGCAGACTTCAGGTGCAGGCCCAGCTTGTCTTTGGGATGCAAACCCAAATACTTGTAGCCCAAGAAAGGTTTCAGTTTCCATTGTGTATCTCTTTCCTTAGGCCAATATTCACTGGCCTGCAGATACAAGGAAACAATACATGCTTTGCCTGCCTCACTGTCCTTTCAGTAACTTCTTTTGACAACATCACTTTATTGACTTTAGAGTATGAACAGTACGATGGTAATAAAAGGAGATTTAGGAGCTCTCTACCTTTGACACAGGTTTGAGAGAATCTGGACCCTCCATGATATAAATTTCTTTTGCATTCCTTGTCTCAGCACCTCTGACTGAACGAATGTTCACTCAACACCTTGGACACTAACGTGATTAAAATTCATGTGAAGGAACTCTTGGGAGATTTAAAAAAATATATAAGGATACTTGGCTTATTTGGCAAGTTAGTGAGATTATCTTTCTGGGAGAATTATATGAGATATGAAATGTGTTTTATCTAGTTTACGGCCTGACAAAGAGAATGTGGTCAATAAAAGTGAATTCTACCAGATCTCAATTTTTTTTGTTTTTAAATTGCATATTCACTGTCACTGTCCTCCCATTGTTCATCGTTTTGCTCGAGCAGGCCCAGTAACATCTCCATTGTGACACTTGTTACTGTGTTTGGCATATCACAGGGAGCTTGCCAGTCTTTGCCGTGTGGGCGAGATACTCTCGGTAGCTTGCTGGGCTCTCTGAGAGGAGCGTAGGAATCAAACCAGGGTCAACCAGGTCGGCGTTGTGCAAGGCAAATGCCCTACCTGCTGTGCTATCGCTCCAGCCCAATTGCATATTATATTTTAAAACTTATAATTAAACATACATAATTCTATATATTTATGTATGAGTATGTATATGAACTGGAGGTCTCACACTTATGGTGCAATTGATCTACCCACTGGGCTTTATTAACAACCTTTAATTTTACATCTTAATGTGCTTTGGTTTGATTTGTTTTACTTTGGGGGCCACACTGCGTGATGCTCAAGGGATAACCCTGACTTGTACTTAGAGATCTTTCCTGGCAGCCTTTGGGAAACCAGATGGTGCTGGGGATTAAACCAGCGGTCAACGGCAAGTCCCTTAACCCTTGTACTATTTCTCCAAACCTTATATTTTTATGTTTTAACAACAACCATGAAAAATAACTAATTCACAGTTGGAGATAATTTACAAATAAGCAGTCTTATTTATCCTGCTGTTTCTTGTCTTCTTCATCTGGTTAAGGACTCAGTGGGTTCTTATTAATTATGTTGATTGCCTTGGTGGAGTAGCATATGCAATATGCTGACAGATTGAGCACAGTTAAGAAAATTGAAGTCCTTTTGTTCTATTTACATTTCTGTCACCACTCTTACTGGTCAGTTCCTATCCCATAGTTAAAATATTGAAATGGTTAAACTTGATGTTCCAAGAGACTTCCAGATTGAAGCAAAGCATTTAAGTCTATCACTCTTCTGATTCCAGGAATTTCAGAGGTGTGTGTGTGTGTGTGTGTGTGTGTGTGTGTTTATTTCCAGCAAGGATATCTTGCCAAATCTGTTTTCTCATTGGACTCAGAAAATCCTCAGAAAGTCAGAGAGTCAATGGACTCAGAAAATCCTCAGAAGGAACTTATGAAATTCAAAACATAGTTTTACCTTCTTGGCTATAGAACATCTTTTTTCCCCCTTTCCTTTCCATTCTCCCACACACTGTGGAGTGAAGATGTTCCAGAGCCAGGGATGCTTGATGCCCCCTGGGTTATGCCTAGTGGTGCATGGGAGAATCATGCATTACCGGAGATGGAATTCAGAGTCTCACATACACAAGGCATTTTCTCCAACCCTTGAGTTATCTCACTGGTGCCATGCTCCCTTTAGAACACACTGTCTTTCTAAATTTATGATAGGTCAAGGGACATAGTTTGTGGATATATATATATATATATATATATATATATATTAGTAAGGAAACTTTGGCCTAGAGAACAGTCTCCTTAAGGTATCAACCAAATTGCATATATATAGCTTTGTCAGATTGAATGAATGTGTGAGACATAGAAGAAGGGGAGTCAAAGAATAGAAAGTGTCTAGGATATGACATTTATTGTGCATTTTAATTAGAGAGTGGGATTTATAGGTCAGAGAAATAATCAAAGGGTTAAGGTGTTTGCCTTATATGTCACCAAACCATTTCAATCCCTGGCATTTCTGCTGGTCCCCCAGTGCTGCCTGGAGTGACTCATGAGCACACAACCAGGAATAGCACTGGTGTGGACCAACTTCTCTTCTCCCCCAAGTTTAAAGAACCGTATTAAATGAACCACACTTATCTTTTTTTATTTTTTATTTTTTAAAATAACGTAGGAGTACTGCTGTTTGTTCAGCCATTGATTAAGCTGATTGAATTGGGCATGAACTCCACATTACTTTTTTATTATTGTATCACCGTGAGTCTCATGCCCCTGTGCCTGTCTGTCCTCACCAGGGCCCCTTGGAGGGGGGCGGGTTGAGTTTCCCTCCCCATCCCGAGCAGAGCCCCAGCAGCCAAAGACCTCCAGAACCAGCCACAGCTATGCTGAGACCACTCTCCACACATCTGGACAAGCCTCATGCATGAAGGAACCGGCAGAGGAACGCAGACATGCGGGTCCTGGGGCTGAGATCTCCAAGCCTGCTCGGATTGGGACAGGGCCTTCTCCACCCAGATCCCCCATCTTTCAGTAGGTAAGCATTACACCCACCAGCTGCTGTCAGCCCCAGGTGGTCCCATCAACAGCCAAAACCCAGAGACTATAAAACCCAGCTCCTGGAAGCATGTGGCTGCATTTGCGGCCACGTGACATCTTATGTTGTTTTTACTTTGGAGAACCAAGCAGGCTACCGAAAGTATCCTGCCCGCACGGCAGAGTCTGGCAAACTTCCCGTGTCGTACTCAATATGCCAAGTACCAGTAACAATGATAGGTCTCATTCTCCTAGTCCTGAAAGAGCATTGAATATGGCTCTTTAAAATCTCAGGGCTAGGACGAAGGAGACGTTACTGGTGCCTGCTCAAGGCAATTGACGAACAACAGGATGATCGTGATCATGATAACCTAAGTTATCAAAAGAATTCAAATATGTTAATGCAATAGAATATGATGCCCGGTCTAATTTACATAGATAAGTTTTCAACACTGGCATCTAAAGAATAAATTGCATTATATTTTACTTTGTACTTGGATCTTATTAGAGTAGTTATCATATAGAGATTACCATATCTTTCTCTACTTCTCTCTCATAAAGAAAACTTTAAAAACTGTGCTAATATATTTTAGAGTTTACATGACATAGATTAAGTAGGTTTCACTAAATGTAATTTAATAAGAGTGAAGAGAATAAAATTTAAAGGAGAAAATCTGAATAGGCCTATAAAAGTACAAAGTGTTTTATCCTAAGAAAGGAAATATTGGTTTCATATTAGAAAATATTATATTATAGATACTGCTTGGGTTGGAGTGATAGCACAGCGGGTAGGGTGTTTGCCTTGCAAGTGGCCAACCAGGGTTGGATTCCTCCGTTCCTCTCAGAGAAACTGGCAAGCTAACGAGAGTATCCCACCTGCATGGCAGAGCCTGACAAGCTCCTCGTGGCATCCTCAATATGCCCAAAACAGTCACAACAAGTCTCACAATGGAGACCGTTACTGATGCCCGCTTGAGCAAATTGTTGAACAACGGGAGGACAGTGCTACAGTGCAGATACTGCTTAAGTGTCTGCATTAGTAAGAGAAAGATAACAATAACAAATCTATGGATAAAAAATAAACTGATCAGACATAAAATCCATTCAATATAATGAAGATGTTAATTCATCATTGACAAAATGTATAAAATCCCTAAGTAAGTCAGTAGTAAATGTGTCTTTCTTAATCTACTAGAGGACAACCAGAAGCACTACGAGTGAGTGCCATACTCTATGCCATGTGCTGGGAAGTTTGTGATGGGAATATTTACAATAACACTGTCTTAGTACTTTGTAGATAAACCTTATATGGAGAAAAGTGAGGAAACAGTGTCTGTGATTCTGCAATGATTTCAGATTTTTCACGCAAAGGATGGACATTACTAAATCTATAATTGGGGGAACAAACTGAGTAAAATACCATTGTGGCATTCGTGAAAAAGATGAATTAAAGAGGAAGAAAGTCAAAGGCCAGTTTGAAAGTTACTGAGATAATTTGTATATGTATGAAATATAGAAAAAAATGAACAAGGGACAAGCACTGTAGAAACATTAAAGCAATATCTTAAACATTTTTGACTGAATTGGGACAGTGCAAGAGAATGAAAAGTTCAAGTTAGTGCTTGGATTGTGTATGAGAGCTTGTTACATCAGCCATTCACTGCTTTTTGTGACACAACTCAAACTTTCATAATCTCATGAATCTGTGAGTCAAGTGAACATATTTCTGCTGTGGTCTGGATTCATCTGTTTTTAGGCTAACATAGTTGGGGCAATTGTTCTTTGTTTCTAGCTTTCTTTGTACCAATTGTTGTGTTACTGCTAATAAAAATGTATATTTGATCTTCATCCTATGTTTTGGTCACAGATCACCTAGAACCTTTTCAATTTTTTTTTACAATGCTCTAATCTTGTATTTTCTGTCACAGAATATTTCAGAACACATTTCAAAGACCATTTTATATTTGTAATTTTTTGGGGGGGGTAAGGTAATACTGTACATATTTAGGAGTTTTATACAATGTTCACATAAATGTTCAAGTTTTAACTTAGATAAAATGAGTACAAATTAATTATAATTTTATAGATACAATATCATTAGCTAAAGAAAATTTTCACAAATCAGTTAAAAATGTAAAATAGAAATAGTTCTTTTTGACAGTGTCAATAGAGCTAAATTACT
>JAOXYA010017516.1:0-13649 GCA_028565675.1 Sorex palustris | reverse complement strand
GGATGCTGGGAATCGAACCCGGGTCGGCCGCGTGCAAGGCAAACGCCCTACCCGCTGTGCTATCGCTCCAGCCCCACGTGCTTCATTTTCTACTACAGCTCTTCCTGTTCGTCCCCAACGCTGTGCCGGTCTTCTTCCCCTCCCGGGTCAGTTAAGCCACCAGTACTCAAACCCGGGAATTGGCTTCCTTCGCGCAAGTGCTCCGGGCGTCCTCTAGGACCCTGGGTCGTCCACCAGCCCTGAGCCTCTTCCTATTAATCCCCAAGACTGTGCCAGTCTTCTTCCCCTCCCAGTTGGTACCCACCCCCCCCCACACACACACACCAGGTACCTGTGAGGGCGTGGCCTCTTCAGAAGTGGGCGCGGCTTCTGTAGAAGTGGGCGTGGCCTAATTTGAGGCCACAGGTAGTTCAGTCATACCAAGAAATCTAGTGTAACATCTCAGTCCCCAGACCTCATTTTCTACTACATCCCATCGGCTATTATAGGTCACATGGGCTCACCTGGATGCAAAGCCCTCTGGGAAATGTAGCCCTCCGGGAAAAGGTAGCAGCGTGGGGAACTGATACATTCACCACACCGTCTTTGCCAGGCGATTCTCTCCTGTCTCCCCAGCGTCAAAGGGTTTGTGCTGTTCTTTCACCCAAGATTCGGCGAAGTAGATTGAAGATAGCGCTTGTTCTGCTGCTCGTGGGACCCCTCTCACCGGCAAGGACACCCTCGCAGGGCAGCTGGTGGCGGCTTCAAAGCACAGAAGCTTCACTCCCTTGTTTCAGGCGGAACCGGGGGACAACTTTTCTACCTCATCCAAGTCCCAAGGGGGAGGCCCGCTTTGTTCTCTCCTCGGAGTCTCCACCCTCCCTGCCCCATGAGTGGGGGGTCATAAGGGAGAGGCCCCAAAACCAGGAGTCCGGGCACCAGCGCTTCCAGCGGGAAGGACCAGCAGCCTGTGTGGCTGCTCCCGCCCCCTGGTCGCACCTCTCCACCCAGAGGAGCACTGGTCCCCAGGGTCTCTCGGCTCTGAGTGTGGCTGCACCCAGTGCTTAAGGACTCCCTGTTTCTCAGCCTCCTGTGCAGATCAGAATCTAGATGAGGTGGGGACAGGGAAGCCAGATATTGGCATTCCTAGGACCGCCAGCTGGACACAGCCCCTGGAACGGCAGCATCGTGGCAGCTGCTGTCACTCAGTTCTGGACACCACCAGCGCCGATACACAGCCGGGACAAGATGTTGCCTCAGAGACTCGGTGGACAGCAGTGAGAGTGAGACTGGAGACTCTCAGGCAGCTGTTGAGACCTGAGAGGGGCTGGGCATTCCATCTGTCCATCAGGCCTACCTGTTAAAGACCCTTCCCGGGCCAGAGACGCAGGACGGGGCAGGTCGTTCACCTTGCACCTGGCTGACCCTGGCTTGATCCCCAGCACCATAGAGAGGCCCGGAGGCCATCCTGGAGAAAGCCCTGAGCACTGCTGGGTGTGGTCCAACATCCCCCACCTGAACGAGTGTCCAATAGCTAATCAGCTAAATGCCCTTTAGGAGGGGAGGGTCCCAGCCCCCTTCCCTGAGTTCTTCTTAAGGCTGTGGTCTCTGTATGGCCTCTCCCTGTTTCTCGCCAGCACCACCTTCCTGCAAACACACCCTCAGGGGTCAGGGCCCACGGAGGGGGCAGGTGAGCCCCCAAACATTCCAGGCGCAGACCTGCCCTGAAGCTCTCGAGGCACCTTCGGTGGGAAAATGGTGGACACCCAGGCACTTCCCGTGGCTCTCCAGCAGCAAATGCCACCTTCTCCCTGGCGAGTCCTTTTGCAGCCCCCAGAGTCCGAGACTCAGAAGTGCGGAAGCCCAGCCCCCTCCCTTCACACCAATTCACTCCAGGAGCTTCACAGAGCAGCAGCAGAGGGAAAAAGAAGATGCACCATTTCATCAAAGAATAAGAAAATTCCAGAAAAGACTTTCACAGCATGGGGCTGGAGAGATAGCACAGTGGGTAGGGCGTTTGCCTTGCGCGCGGCCGACCCAGGTTCGATTCCCAGCATCCCATATGATCCCCTGAGCACCGCCAGGAGTAACTCCTAAGTGCAGAGCCAGGAGTAACCCCTGTGCATCGCCAGGTGTGACCCCCCCCCCAAAAAAAAGACTTTCACATCAAAGTCCCTGCAGCCTAAGGGAAAGACAGAAAGGGGAAGGGGCTGGCAGGAGTGTGTTTGTGAGGGGGGAGGGGGGTCGTTGATATCAGGAAAATCATGAGTCACATTGGTTGAGGGACCAATACCCGGTTCTGTGCTCAGGAGTGACCCCTGGTGGTACCCAAGGGTGCAGGGATTGAACCAGGGTCCACTGTGCAAGGCAAGCACTCAACCCCTTTTCTTTCTTGTTTGCCACGGCACCCTTTGATCATAAGGAGCGAGGCCCCGGGGAGGGGCTTCGGACACACAGCCGTGATGCTCTGCATGAAGGAGTCCCCAGACTCACAACCAAGTGCTCACTGGGCTGATGCGGGCTTTGCATGCAAGAGGCCTGGGTCCCATCCCCAGCTCCCCAAGATGTGTGGTCCCCTAAATATCTCAGAAACAAACAAACCGAAATAAAATAGCCACAGGAATTTGCTGTATATGATAGCCATCTGAGATAAGAGTTGGGACCTGGAAGTGACAGCAGTCAATGACCAGAATCCGGATGTCGCGGGCGAGGATGTTTCTGATGGAGGGAGGCTGGACATTGCCTCTGGCTTCCTGCTGGCCGTGTGCTTCCCCCGGTGTAAGCAGGCCTCCTCCCCAGGAAGCCTGACTCAGCTCTGCCTGGGTCAGCCAACCCCAAAGCAAATGGGAGAAAGGCATGAAGGTCCGTGTGAAGGGGCCAGAGAGACCGTACACTAGGCACTTGCCTTACAGGCAGTCAACCTGGATTCCTTCCCTGACACCCGTAGGGTCCCCGGAGTACTGCCAGGAGGAACCCCTGAGCACCGCTGGGTATAGCCCTGAAAAGCCTTTTTCCAAACAAGACTTCAAACCCAAATGGCTTCACTGGGCTGGTAGTTCTACCAAACATTTAAGGAATAAAGAGTGCCAATACTATACAAACTTCTGGGAAAGTAAATAAGGAGAAATATTTCTCAAATCCCTCTCTAAGGTCAGCATTTTACTGGTACCAAAACTAGAAATTGTATTATAAGAACAGAAAAGACTACATTAGACTATCAGTCATGAACAAAGAAACAAAGATTCTTAACATCTTAGCAGGTCGAGTCAATATGTATATATTAAACCCTCTCCTTGGGGCTGGAGCGATAGCACAACAGGTAGGGCGTTTGCCTTGCACACGGCCGACCCGGGTTCAATTCCCAGCTCCCAGAATCCCATACGGTCCTCTGAGCACTGCCAGGAGTAATTCCTGAGTGCAGAGCCAGGAATAACCCCTGTGCATTGCCAGGTGTGACCCAAAAAGAAAAAAATAAATGTACCTATTGGGGCTAGAAGTCAGGAGAGCTGGCTTCTGAATGGATACTGCTACCATTCAGCTAGATGACCTTAGGCCCATTTCTTTAAGAGAGAGGAGAGACTCCACCTGGGGTAAAATGGGTGAAAAATCTCTGATGAGCCTTAGAAGCCTTCAGGAACGTAAAGCTTTCCTTCTGGTGTCAAACAGTAGAATGGGTGGGGCTGGAGTGATAGCATAGCGGGTAGGGTGTTTGCCTTGCACCTGGCCAACCCGGGGTTTGATTCCCAGCATCCCATATGGTCCCCCTGAGCACCGCCAGAAGTAATTCCTGAGTGCAGAACCAGGAGTAACCCCTAAGCATCTCCCAACCCCCCAAAAAATAGTAGAATGGGGCTTATAATTTTCCCGAGGAACCACTATTGATTGACATCCAGGGAACACAGTGGCAGACAGAATCAAAGTGTCTGTCAAATAGTGTAAACTTGTTTTAGGGATCTTCTCTCTCCTTTGAACAAGTGTGCAGCCTGCTAACATAGTTGTGCTTTTGGCAATAGCAGAAACTGCAATAGCAGAACTCAACCAGTTGTCACAGTGAAAAGTTGAGCAATAAGTTTCCCCCTACTACTCGATTAAATGGCTCTAACCTCTTTCCTGTGCACTGTTATTAGTCATAAATAAGTCACAGCCTGAGAGAATTGCTGCATTTTATAAGCTTTAAAGAGCTATATAAATGAGACACTAAGTATATCATCTAGAATGAGAAAATTCTTAGTTGAAGTTTTCAATTTAATAAAGGCTCTTGGGGTTCTTGATCCACGATTGTCGAATTGCTTCTTGCTCCCCGTAGACCTCGGTGGTCTATCTTTTTTGTTACTGAGAACCAACGGCCCTGGGTGGCACCATGGGATCTGCCCATCTGCCCTCAGTGACTGGCTTGGGCGGGAAGTCAGGGTTTGTTTTCTTCTCACCCAGGGGGACCTGCAGTCTCAAGCCATGGTGAGAGCAGTGGCTCGCCAGGTGTGCGAACAGCTTATCCAGAGTAAGTGCTCACAGCCATAGACGCTGGTTTCTTGCCTTCCTTTGTTAATTTGGATTGCTTTCCTTTTTTACCCTATTTTATTTTATTTTATTTTATTTTATTATTGAATCACCGTGAGATACAGGTACAAAGATTTCATGATTGGGTTTCAGTCATACAATGTTCCAGCACCCATTTCTCCACCAGTGCCCTTTTCTCACCACCACTGTCCCCTCCTGCCACCATCCCACTTTCAGCCTGCCCTCCTTTCTCTCTTTCTGTCTCTCTCTCATTTGGGGCATTAAGGTTTGCAATACAGATACTGAGAGACCAGCAGGTTTGGTCCACTTTCAGCATACATTTCCCATCCAGAGTGAGCCCTTCCAACCATCACTGTCATAATGGTCCCTTCTCTATCCCAACTGCCCAATCCCCTAGCCCTTGAAGAGGCTTCTGTTTTGGCTTTCTTGAGCATCCATTAGGTTGGCTAAAATGTCCAAAATAATGATTTGTTCTATGCCTACCTTGCAAAAGGATTACCGGGTCATAAACACTGGTTGTGGTTTACTATTACTTGTCCAAATGGGAACTCACATTTCCTGCAGGTGCAGTGACTAAGGTAATGTTTCTGCAGCTTCATCTTGGGGCAGGTATGTCTTGGGGGCTGTACAAATACCCATGCAAGCCCGTCAAGAGATGGTTGCAGATTACCCAAGAGTTCAATGTGTACGGAACACAGCAGATTCCTCTGCATCACATATCTAAGTCTGTTTGCCCAGACGGATATAACTTGGTTAGCCAGATCAAATCTTGTATTTATTCTTCATTTTTTTCCAAAATAATAAAAAGGTGTTTTTTCCTCAAGCATCTGAAAGCTTAAGGTTAAATTAAGGTATCAGAAGCTGCCCTCACCAAGATTTACATACTGCCTTCTACTGGGTTTAACTTATTATCTCCATGGGAAATGGAGAGGTAGTACAGGAGGTAGGGCACTTGCCTTACACACAGCTGACCAAGGTTCAACCCACAGTACCTCATGTGGTCACCAGGGCCTAAATAGTTAAAATGAATTCTTTCAAGCATACTCTAAAACATGAGCGTGCAAGAGGGCATTTACCCTCCTCAGGAATTCTTAGGAGTAGCTTCTAGGAAATGGATGTCACTGGGGATTATGCAAGAAAGCTAGAAGAGGTCTATAAAATCAGGACACCCTCCTCACTAGGGCTGGCAAGAGAGAACTAGAGACTTTGTGTTCAACAGTTTATTAGGACCAAGTCCTGACCTACCCAGCGGCTGAATCATTTTCTCTCACACCACTGCAGATTCCTCTGGGTGCCTCATTTCATTCTGTAACTCCCTTGGCCCTTGGTTTATCAGTGAGTTTACAATTCTTCACAAACACAGTCATTAGGATTTTAGGCCAGAGCTGAGAAAAAGAATTAGGCCACAAAGGATTACAGAAGATATTGTAAGAAGCCAGAGAAGAGGGACTGGAATGGTAGTATACAGCGGATAGGGTGTTTGCCTTGCACACGGCCTACCCAGGTTCAATTTCCAGCATCCCATATTGTCCCTAGAGCACCACCAGGAGTAGTTTATGAGTGCAGAGCCAGGAGTAACCCCTGAGCATCATTGGGGGTGTGACCAAAAACCAAAAAGAAGCCAGAGAAGAAACACAAGTGATAAGGGTGGCAAAGCCCTTGTCAGCTGGTAAACAGAAACTGAAACTGAACCAGTGAAGGCACAAGTGGCCTAGAGTGGCTGCCTGACCATCAAGGGCCTGCCTGTGACCTGACTGACCTGAGAGTCTGGGGGTCTCTCCTCCTCCCGTTTTTTTTTTCTTCTCCCAGTGCAGTAAATCTATTCAAGCAATGATTGTTCTACAAATGACTACTAGTCTGTATTTAGGTCTGAGTGTACAAAAGGGAATAAATAATTGTCATCTGGAAAGTTCACCTTTGTAGGAAAACTATGGATGATGCCAGGAGAAGGAGGCATAATGTTACCAAACGCTTTATCAAGCTCTATTACTATTTACTCAACTGTCTGCATCAAAGCAACACTCAGTTCAGAAATGATGCAAGAGGCAGCTGGATTTCCAGAAAATAAATCTGCTTAGAGTTTCTGCAGCTAGGACCCAAGGAAAGGTCCTGCAAAAAGGCTTGGCAACAGAGAGATGAGTAGAGTCTGGGGATTTGTGAGGAAAAGGGTGGTGCTGGCATTATGGATTGGAATAAAGATGAATAATGGGAGAAGGGTGGAATGGCTGGAGAAATGGGGCATCTGCGAGAGGGTTTAAGGTCAGAGAAATGTTGGGGTGAAGATAAAATTTATGACTTCTGCTCAGTCATGTTTACTGATGCCGGGGGATTCCAAACATATGAGATGTGACTTGAATCGAATCCAGCTATTAATAACATCCAAAGTCAAATATAAAGTAACTTTAAGAAGGAACTCAACATTTTTTTAGAGGCATGTGCTTTTCCTCTAGGTGGGTGTCAAAAAAGTCACATGGAGCTTTGAAAAATATTATTGCCAGTCTGCCCTTTCTTTGAGCAGCAATTCATTTAATGTTGTCTCTGTCCTCCTGTCTCAGGTCACATGGCCAGGTACACAGCCATCCTCAACCAGATTCCCAGCCATGTCACCTCCATCCGCACCGTTCAAGGACCTCCTGGTGAGCCTGGAAGACCAGGGTCACCGGGAACCCCCGGAGAGCAAGGACCTCCAGGCACCCCAGGTTTTCCAGGAAATGCTGGTGTGCCAGGGACCCCAGGAGAACGAGGTAAGCTGGGGCACTCCTTTCCCTGGGATGGCCTCTGAGAAGGGCAGAGTGAAACAATGCAGAACTCACAGAGATGAAGTCCGGGGTGACTGCCGTAAACTTCTTCCACCCCATTGATTCTTTAGCTTCAAAGTATTTATCAGAGGCCACACTCCTCCTGTCTGAAAGAATGAGCAGGATCTGCAGCACATCTCTGAGGTGCATGTGAGGTAGTGAGGAAAAGATAACACCGCTGGGTGGATGAAAAGAAAAGGGGATCCTTCCAGGTGGAAGCACAAACGTGACAAACAAATGTGACATCTGACATTCGTTATGGCAAACAGTTATGTCACTTTCGAGATCTGCCACTTTTCTGTGTGTGATGTCCTTCCTGAAGATGATCAGTGGTCAATCATGAGTTATGGCTGGAAACTTCTTCAAAGTAAAATATTTCATCTTCCTAGTCAGTAAGCCCATGTTTGCTTGCTGTTCTTCCCCCCTTTCTCCTAAAGTGTTTTGTCTTTTAATAGAGCTAAGTTTAGTATGTTCTTCTGACTTCCACAATTAGAACAGTACTGTGTAATACACTTAGACTCCATGGCCAACTCCTAGTCTTCCTTCCCTTCTAGTCACCCTTAATTCTTTTTTATATACATTTTATTTTCATAAAGTAGTTCACAATAATTCATTACAGATAATATTCAAACACTCACCCCACCAGCAAGCATCTTCCCTCCACAATGAGAGGGAAGTGTGTGAAGGTTGTTGTATTTCATTCTGGAGCAAATTAAGCCTGAATGTAAGAGAATACAAGAAAGTATGTTAAAACCAGGAGAAATGTGTGCTATTTTAGGTACATTGGTGGGCTAGAGTATAAGAGGTCGTGTGGCCGCAAATGCGGCCGTGTACTCCAGGAAACACTGCATTGCTTTCTTCGGGAGTTTTATTTTATAGTCTCTGGATCTTGGCCAGTGATGAGATTATATGCCACCGGTGGCAGTTGGTGGTTGTGACTGCCGAGCAGGCTTGGTGATCTCAGCCACGGTTTCCACATACCCGGTCACCATTAATTTTTACAGTCTCACAGTTCATGTCTATGTTAGCTAGCTCATTTCATTTGGTTTCTTTATGTATCACAGAAATTAAATAATATAGTATGTGTCTTTTATGTTCATTCATTTTATTTGGGGCAAGGTGGAGACTTCCCAAGTATTTCTCAGGACAGGATAGGAAAATGGCCAATTTAAATGTGGTGTACAACAACCGAATTCAATGGGTGGGGAAGGAATCAGAAACCTGTCACTCATAGGAAAAGATCCCCGTCAGCAGATACTGTAAATCTCAGAGAAAACAGCATTTGGTTACTCCCTTCAGTCAACAAATATATTCTAAGACAATGATGAGAAACCACTGTCCCTGTCTTTTAGCACATAAACATGTCAACATCACCACTTCCATCCCCATCATCAATAAGTTCCATCTTTGATATGTTTTTTTCTTGAAAACTGGTACATAAAATCAAGAAGCCTGTATGTTTTCCTTCAACAGAGTTACAAGTGCTAGGAGTGAGAAAAGGTGAAAATATTTACATTATAAAATCACACCCACTGTCAGTATAACCATTACCATTGTCTTGGCAACCCCTAGAGGCCACCAGTTATGCTTACAATCTGGGCTGTGCTATGAATCTCAGAAATCACTACCTAATACTCCCTCTTCTCTGAGATCCCTTGATTATTCTAACGCTTATTTTTTTACGTCCTATCTACCTCGGTAACTTAAAAATTTGTGCAGAAATAGTCCTATTCTAGAGTGTGCCCTATACTCTTTCCTTTTTTTAATCACCATGAGATACAGTTGCAAAGCTTTCATGATCAGGCTTCAGTCATATAATATTCCAAGATCCATCCCTCAACCAGTGTACATTTCCCACCACCAATATCCCCCTTATCTCTCCTGGCACCCTCCACCCCCACCCCCACTCTGCCTCTATGGCAGGTGCTTTTCTTGTCTCTCTCCCTCACTCCTTTTGTCCATTATGGTTTGCAATGCAGATACTAAGAGGCCATCATATTTGGTCCTTTACCCACTTTCAGCAGACATCTTCCGTCTAGAGTAATTCCTTTCAACCATCTCATTGTCGTAATGGTCCCTTATCTATCCCACTGCCCTCTCTCCCAGCCCTTAAGGCACCCTTCCAACCATGGACCAGTCTTCCTGGCCCTTGTTTCTTCTAATACTGTTTCTTCTAATACTGTCTTTAAGTATTAGTCTCATGCTATGCTTTCTCATATCCCACAAATCAATGAAGTCATTCTATGTCTGTCCCTCTCCTTCTGACTTATTTCACTCAGCAAGATACTGTCCATGTCTATCTATTTATAAGCAAATTTCATGGACTTCATTATTTTTCTAATATCTGAATAGTATTCCATTGTGTAGATGTACCATATTCTCTTTAACCAGTCATCTGTTCTCGGGAATTCAGTTGATCGGTGGGTCTGTCTTTATTTAGTTTGCCTGTATACTCTTACTTTCTGATTATGTCCAGCTCGACTTACTTAGAAGCAATACTACTCTCTACAGGTTATACCTGCACTTTGGTTCTTTTCTTGGGCTATGAATGACAGTGCTCAGAGATTATCCTAGCGCTGTGTTCAGGATTCATTCCTATCAGGACTTAGGGAACCATATGAAGTGCCAGGCATTGATTGAAACAGTCAGCAGAGTACAAGGAAAGCACCTTACCAAGTGCATACTATCTCTGTGGCCCCTCTATTTTGATTCTTGAGTCTACTGCTTTAATAAACTACTTCTTGAGTATACTGCTTTAATAAACTACTTTCTGTACTTTGTTTCTCTAACGGGTACTAGAATTGTTCCCTGTGTTGAAGTCAAGCATTAGTTCTAAAGGCCAGGGCCAACAGCTTTAGTTCTGACCAGGTGTTGGGTCCAGTGATTATCTGACCCAGCTATTTATGCTGCCTGGGCCTCCTGGGAGCCATCCTGATGGTGCTCAGGAGGGTCTCCCTTTTTCTGGTTGTATGGCAACAGGCCATATACATTTTTCTCACTGACATAAATATTTTTACCTCTTTGCAAATGTCCTATTCTTTGCAAGTGTTCTATATGTATCTTTCAAGGTTCAGTTACCTCCTTTCTCCTACAAGTTTTTGTTAATCTTCTTAGACCACAAATATCTCTTTCCTTGAAAACCCTATGTAGTGACTATCCCTCCTACCTATTTCCTCACTCGGCCAGTCTTAGTGAACAGGCAGAATGGTGAGAGCAGGGAACAGGTCTGGATGGTTTTGTGCAATGCTTGCACATAATAGGTATTGATCACAGAGTTGTTAAGATGATTGTGGCACAGTTCGTATTTTCTTTTCTGAAAGGTTTTCCAAGTCAACAGATTTAGAGAAAGACACAATTCCCCCTGAAGAATACCAAATATTTGGCAGCCAAAAAGGTGGCCACCTCTGTCAGCAGGATAATTGTAATGATGTCGTAATGGATACACTGTGACTCCAGGAGCACAGAGCCAGCGGCTGAGTCAGTCTCAGCAAGTCACAAGTTGTCTTTGTTCTTTTTGGAAGCCCCATGCTTGCTTCTGCCAGAAAGATGTTGTCAGCTCTCCAAGACCATTGAACAATTAGACTAGAGACTGATCACCCAAGAGTCCTCAAACAGTAGCACAGACAACACTTAAAAATATGAATCTCCATGATACATCTTTATGACTTACTTAGATATTCCTAAAGAGTACAGCAGATAGCAAAAATCTTAAGTTTTACAACATTGAGGATGAGTAAGATAGATTCTGGGAAGTGTTGTTTGAGCATGAGGGAGGAGGCAGTATGTGATGTTACTGTAGGTGAGCACCAATTGTCAGGGAAAATATGGCTGGCATTTAGAAATGGAAATTCAACAGACTTTTCATTATAGGTACTGTATTTCTCTTGCTGTTAGAATTTGCTGCTTACAAGTTGAGTATTTATTCTTACACTTGTGTATCCAATACCTATGGAAGATTAATAAAGAAAAACATCTGCCTTTAGGTCAAAATTTTACAATTGGAAAAATTTCAGCTATGATTTCTCTTGACTCTCTCATTTTATGTAAAAAAAAAGAAACACACAGATACTGAGAACCCAAAAGTTTCAAAGTCAGCCAAAATCAGGACTGGCAGTAAGACCAGAGATTGTGGGGGCTATTATGTTTTTAAAATATAATTGTTAAAGAACACAGTATTTTATTGAGTAATAATAAGTATCATTACTAGGTAGTGTATCTTGGCAATCAAGATGAACTACAAAAATAAGACTGAAGAAACAAGGCTATTAAATAGAGTATTCTGTATTGAGCATGCCATTTAAAGAAAATTCACTTTCTGCTGAAGTTTTCTGTGAGGTTTCCTACAAAAATTCATGACTCCATTGACTTAGGATGGTTTTTTCAAACTTTTTGAAACATGGTGCAGTTATGAGGCATGTATTTCATGATGTGGCAATGTGCATATGCGTGTGATATAGCAGAGAAGAAAGATATCCCTAAGATTAATAAAGAAATTGTTTTGTAACAGTTGTTTCCTGGCCTGTTGACATCAAAGAACTGAAAGGCAACCTTGCATTGAATGACCAACATTTGAACTACACTATTTTGGTACAAGTTCTTTGGTGAATAGCATCATTTACAGAGAAATAAACAAAGAATGTGCATTTCATGTAAAAGAAAGTCTGTTGTGGGCATGCGAAAGCTAGTACGGCAGGTAGGGCGTTTGCCTTGCTATGTTCATTCCCATACCCCATGTGATTCCCTGAACCTTGCCAGGAGTGATCCCTGAGCACAGAACTGGTAGTAAGCCCTGAGCACAGGCAGGTGACCCCCGCCCCATCACCAAAAAGAAAAGAAAAGCTGTTTCTCCAGGAGCCCTATAGTACCTTTGGATAATGGCTCTTCAGATCCTGGATTCTAATATTTAGGAAAGGGATGGGATCTGCCTGTTTTCTTCTTGGTTCCCAGAATTGTCAGCTGTAACAACTGAGTGCTGGCTCTTCTGGTCTTAACTGGCTCTCTACTCATGGCCTTAAGTCACTCTAACTAGACTTCTGTCTCCATTTCTAATTCTGACCTCTGCATATCATTCCCAGATGACTCATATGTTTTTCCCATATTTCATTTATTCAAATGCTCATTATCCCTACTGATATGTTGGAGCAAATATTTTTATAAAATTTAACTTCTGTATTTACTTAAAAAGAACCAAGGCACTTTTCTGAATTTAGTCTTCTATAACTTCTTCAATTTTCATGATATGAAACAAAATTGAACAGAGTAAGCATCTAAATAAAAAAGAAATTCTGTTTAGATTGTATGATGTTAACAGCTGGATTTCATATCTGGTTTATTTTGTGCAATAAATACGCAAATATTTATTATGTGAGACTTTTTTGGCTTGACGCTATATGAGACAATATTAAGATTTATGACTTTTACTTAGTAGACACCAAATGTATTTGTCAATTATTGTGCTCCATTCTCTACAGTTTCACTTAGGTTTGGCTAAGGAAGGAATATGAAGCATGACTACATGTTCAAATTGGGAGACAGTAAATGCTAAATGACTTATTTTGAAGTAAGTGCTGTCAAAATTTAGAAGAATACATAGCACAGTGGTAGGGTGTTTGCCTTGCGCGCAGCCTACCCGACCGACCCAGGTTCAATTCCTCCATCCCTCTCGGAGAGCCCAGCAAGCTACCGAGAGTATCTTGCCCAGACGGCAAAGCCTAGAAAGCTACCCATGACGTATGCCAAACACAGTAACAACAAATATCACAATGGAGATGTTACTGGGCCCGCTTGAGCAAGTCAGTGAACAACGGGAGGACAGTGACAGTGACAGTGACATAGCTAGAGCTTTTAATAAGAAAGAGTTCTGGCATTTATGAAGCAACTTATTAATAAGCTATCCATTGTTAGCACTTTATTAATTCTCACAAAATAATGCAAATCAATATTAACCCAATATATAAGTGAATATATGGTTCAGCTAAATTGTTAGTTGTCCAATGTCGTGTAGTGGCACAGTTGAGGACCAGAATTCCAATCCTGTCTATGTGATTCCAGAATGTTTCTGCTTGCTCCATTCTATCATGTTGCCTCCTTTGAAATCATGGCTCATGTGTGTGGGGGTGGCATGGGGCAGGGTGAGGGGGCATCACAGAGGAGACAACGGAACTGTGCAGGATCTGGTGAGCTCTGCCTTATAATGGCTGTAGCACTGTAGCGCTGTCCTTCCATTGTTCATCTGTTTGCTCGAGCGGGCACCAGTAATGTCTCACAACAAATTGTGAGACTTGTTGTTACTGGTTTTGGCATATCAAATACGCCACAGGGAGCTTGCCAGGCTCTGCAGTGCAGGCAAGATCC
>JAOXYA010017507.1:0-13650 GCA_028565675.1 Sorex palustris | reverse complement strand
TTCCTACGTCCCAGCAGGAGGGATCCCTGAGCACAGAGCCAGGAATAAGTTTGAGTACTGCTAGGTGTGGCCCTAGAGCAAAATCAAACAAAAATCATCTTTAATACTTATTCTCTATTTTAGAATAATTTGAATGCATTAGGCTTCTTTGCCTTATTATTATTGGCATTATTCTCATATAATATTTTAAGATGTGGTAAAATTTATCCCTGAGAGTATGTGGGCCAGGGAATTAACTATATTTTTTTTTTGCTTTTTTTTGGGGGGGGGCGGGCCTCACACCTGGTGATGCACAGGGGTTACTCCTGGTTCATGCACTCAGGTATTACTCCTGGCGGTGCTTGGGGGACCCTGTCGGATGCTGGGAATCGAACCCGGGTTGGCTCCAAGCAAGGCAAATACCCTACCCACTGTGCCATCACTCCAGGCCCGGAATTAACTATTTTAATTTTCATATTTATTTTCTAAAAGCTAGTGGTCTTACAATTATATATATTTTTTTCTAAAAACCTAAAAAGTCAACCTTAGTGAAGGTACAATAGTGAAATAGTGAAGGTACAATATTTTTAATGCTTAAGTCTAATGCCACTAATCTTACTGTTTAGTTCTTGGTTATCCTTGGTTTTCTTGATAATTGTTCTCAGAGTAAGGAAGGTGAACATTAAAATTCCTTGTTTTAACCTCTTCTAGGCTTGCATCTCCTGTAGTATTTAAAATTATTGCTGTATTTTAAATTTTACTTCTATCTTTATTTTAGAGGGATTGGGTCACACAGGCTGTACTCAGGGCTTACTCCTGGTTCTGTACTCAGCATCACTCCTGGTGATTCTTAGGGTACAATATGTGGTGGCAGGGATTAAACTGGGCTCGGTGGTGTGCAAGACGTTACCTCCTTTACTACCTTTTTATTTTAACTTTTATGAGCCTCTAGTTTTTTATTTGTAATTGATTGGTTTATTCTATATTTTTTAAATAGCTTTTCAGAATAGGTCTAGATTTTCAGAAAAACTCTAATATTATTGCCATTCATATTAAGATAGCCTTAATATTTATCTGTATTTTTCCTTGCACAATCCCATTCAACATGTTTTATTACCATTAGTTGCTCTTTATAATCTTCTTGGCTATGATAATCAGATCGCCCTCTTTTATTTTTATTTTATTTTATTTTTTTTAATAATAGTGAAACTACACAGCTTACATCCAGCAAGATAACCAGTAGGGTGGGGATAGGGCCACAGGAAGAACTGAGGTCAGCCATGGGCCGTGACTGCAAGAAAGGTTAGCAAAGTAGAACATATGTGTAGTTTGCTTCCTCTTCTTATTTTTGGGGCCACACACAGCAGTGCTCAGGGCTTACTCTTGGTTCTGTGCTCAGGGATCATTCAGGGTGGGTTTGGGAGACCACATAGGGTGCAGTGGATTGAACCAGGTTGGCTGTGTGGAACACAAACGCCCTACCCACTGCACTATCTCTCTGTTCCCCCACCTTTTCCTTGGTGAGTTGTTTCCTACATCTGCATTATGATTGGGTGATATGGTAGTACTATGAGTTTCATCCTGAATCTTTGTGGCCTTTTAAATGACTTCCTAAAATTTGTGTATGTGACATTTTTGTGTGCTCTGGCACTCAGTAATTGTTGACATCTGTGTATATTATGTATCCATGATCAGACATTATGTAGTCATTTCACCACCCTTAAACAACTTGTGTGTTAGCTACTCCACTTCGAGGCCACAGCTGCTGTTTTTTACCAGTCCTATGAATTTGCCATTTTAGATAGTCCCATGCTTGGAATCATAAAGTCTGTATCTTTTTCAAATGTGATTCTTTTACACTAAGCGGAGTATATTTTAAATTGATCTAGGCTTTCTTTGTATCTTGAGATGTCATGTCTTTTAATCAGTTCTAAGAAAAGCAATAGAAGAAAATGATTCAGAGAACGTAAAGTACTGAGGACACTGGTTTTTAGAAGTAAATGTTAGGTCTTGCTTATTTGAGGAAAATGATAAATTGGGATCTGTTAACTGTTATTGAGTCATTGGTGAATAATGTGCAATAACTGAATTTTGCACTGAAATCTTATCTAAAGTGATCACAAGGGATTTTGTTGCAGACACAAAATAGAGTATCCAGAAATAAACCAACACACCGAAAATTTAATAAAATTGTTCTGTTTGATTTATTATCATATTGCACCCATATTTCATCCTGTCAAATGCATTACATATGAATTAAGAATAAATAGAAGTGCTAGGGTAAAAGCTTGTTGGTTTATATGTAATCGTGGAGAAAGGAAGACTTTTACAAGTCAGACATCAAACTGAGAACATAGAAAAGAAATTTGAAAAATTCGCTAAGGCAAACTAAGTGGCCAGTAAACCAAATATTTAACAAGTGAAATCATTTATATGTACACATATATATACTCCTAAGATTGGTGGTGATTTTTTTTTTTAGTTTTATAAAGTGTTGTTGCGTGTCTAGTGGTATCACATACTTTTTATAACTTTGATAAGGCCTTTTGGCCTATCAAAATGTAAATATTTACATACTTTGACCTAGCACTTCTACCTTTTTGAACGTTCCCTATGGATATGTTTGAACAAGTATGGAAGATAAATTAAACAATAATGACCATAACATCGTTTATAATGATTGCTTAGGTACCTAGGGTATGTAAATATACCAATATTCTATATTATGCTCATTTTTAAGTGTAAATTGAGATCTGGGTGAAGAACTCTCAGAACAATTATGTTGTGGCATATTATTACATTGCCAACAAAAAATAGAAATGTGTCTTGAAGCAATAGGAGATGGGTGTGGAGAGACAGAGTGGTGAGTAGGGCACTTGCCTTGCATGTGGCCTACTAGGGTTCAATCTCCAGCACCCCATAGGACCCCCAGAATCTCACCAGTATGATCCTTGAATGTAGAGCCAGGAGTAAGCCTTGAGCATGCTGCTTATGACTAAAGACAAAACAAACAGCCAAACCAGGAAACACAATCCAAAACAAACTCCTCAAGCAAAATCTTAGTGAACTGTACTCCGCAGTGTACCTCGTGCCTAATTCTGGGGAGGTAGTGCAGGAGGTAAGGCATTATCTTTGCATTTGGCTGACCCCAGTTGGGTCCCTCCTTGAGCATAGTCCAAGAGTAAGCCCTGAGCATCGCTTAGTGTGGCCCAGAAACTAAAACTAGCAAAGAAGGATGAAGGAATTAAAGATATTTCGGCCATAACTGAAAACTGGACATTCTGTATTGCCAGGGCAGAGAACTGCTTTGGCCCTCTGCTCAGAACTCTGGCTATGGGGTTCAGTACAGGGTCTCTGGACCCATCCAGCAGTGCTCCAGGGGAACCATATGCTGCTAGGGATCGAGCAAGCCCTAGCTATAGAGAAGGCAAGTACATTCACCCAGGCACCAGCTCTCTGGATTCCCCTAAACTGGACATTGTTGAGAGTAAGGGGAATGCATACAGTTCAAACAGACTTATGTAAAAACGGAAGTAACAAAGAAACGTGTATGCTTGAGAAAAGGCCTGAAAAACAATCAAATGACTAGTGCAGCATAGAGATGAGCCAGGGACGAGGGGGAGTTTGTTTTCTCTGGCCCTTTTTCTGTGTCACTTAAGGTGGATTTGCACAAATAGTGCTGCCCACGGAAGGAACTGGAAGCAGGGACCCTGTGATACAACAGCAGACAGGGCTATGGGAAGGTGCTGCCCGACCAGGCACAGTTCCCGCACCACACGGCTCTCTGAGCACTGCCTGGGCTCAGCCCCACTGGGCTCAGCCAGGAGTTCCCGGCCTCACAGGGCGCAAGCAACATTTAGCTTTGGGCTCTTGTGTGGAACCTCTGTAAGAATGGCAGGTTGTGAGCACTGTGGGGGAGTCCCCTGTAAAACAACCAAAAACCCCATGGAATTCTATGATCAAAGTATCACAGAAGAATGATCATAGTATCATAGGAAAATGACCAGAAAATGGTTTCATTAAAGACATTTTTGTATATTGCAAAAACATAGATAAAACAAAAAGTCTCTGCAGGTATATGTATTTTTTTCATTATATTGAATTGTAGATTATTAGTTTAATCTGCCGCTTCTAGGAAATTGAATGCTGAAACCAGCAAGTACCATGCAAATGACTCGTGTGACCAGTTACGTAACAAATAATCCAGGCCTACTCTGGTTGGAAAAACAAATCATCAGCCAAATTATTCTTCATCCTTTTACCTCAAAATGATACACAGCATTATGGTCATATTTTAAACCTAAAATTTAAAGTAAATGGGTTCCCTTTCTCTAAATTTATTGAGAGATATTTGACATCTATCACTGTAAAAGAAGTCCAGTATGGTAATTTTATTTATAAATTAGTCTGAAATGATTACAGTGCATTCAGATAACATATGTCATTGCAGATAGAAATAGTAAAAGGAAAAAAAAGAATTAAACAGTAGTCTGTGATAAGAACTTTTAAGATTTACTCTTAATAAATTTACTATCTATGTAAATTATATAGCATATAGTAATGTTGATTATGATTATTGTGAAGTACATTAGATTTCAATTAGCACTGGTTGATTTTATTGTGTTTGTATCTTTTGCCTATGTACCTTTAATTCCTTCTTCCCCTACCCTTTGCCCTGTGTAATCACAAATCTGTTCTTTTTCTATGATTTTTTTTTGAAGATTCTATGTCTAATTGAATCCGTGCCATATTTGTTTACCTCTTACTTCATGTAGTAAAATGCTTTCATGGTCCAGTTAGGGTGAAAATGGTAGAATTTCTTTCTTTTATTTTTTTTTAAATGACTGAATAATCTTTAAAATGCGTTATAATTTTCTTTCTTGACTGTGAATGAATCAATGAATTTTGTAAAAAAGTCTCAGACTTTACTTAGCACTTCATGAGAGAATAATAAATCTGATACCCACAAAATGGAAAAGAATTAGTTGAGGCTGTTTTGAAAGTGCAAATTCAGTGCACATACCAGATTCAGAGGGAAAGGAAAGGGCTGGAGATATATTTTTAACAAGCATGTGAGTTCATTATTGTTATCAAATGAGATTTGCAAATACCGTAATACCATAACACTAGTCTTTGAATGTGGTTTTTAAAAGATTTAATTTTTTTGTGGTGTTGAGATCAAACCCAGGGCTTTATTTTATATAAGACATGTATGTGGTTACCACCGAGCTTCATCCCTGTCCCTATTAAAAAAAATGACTTCCATAAAATCTTGAAGATGATCGTTTTTCTTGACATTCAAAAGAATATTTGATAAACTAAAGTTGGCTTCAAAAGTAAATATGACAAACTTGTTTGAGCTATATAAATATTAAACACAGGAGTGATCGCCTCTGAGAACCCCAAACCAAAAAAAATTAAATTTGACTTAAATAAAAGCAACATAGCTTCATATCACTCTTTTGTAATGAATACTGAGAATAACAAAGCATTTCAAAATCTATATATCTTCAAATCTTTTAAATATTAATTAATAAACTCCTATGGTGGTCATATGTATTTGAGATTTTTAAAAAGAATAAAGTCTCATTTCTTTTGCCCTTAATTTGAATACTTACCTCCTGACATCACTTGAAATGTTGTGTTTACATTAATTTATCTGAATACTTGTTGATTTTGAATCTTACCGTTCTCAGTTTTGTGTATTTTCTTTATTTTGAAGTGGTGATAACCTGAAATATTCCTTAACAATACATATATTAAAATGAACTCCAATACAATAAAAGTGAAGTGGTTGGAAATAACACAGGGGGTACTTTAGGCAAATATCGTGTGTAAGCTAGATTTTAAAATTATTCACTGTGTTTCTATGAACTTACAACTCTCTTTTTTGTCCTTAAAGATACTTGCTCGACGACAGGGAACAGAACCAGCTGTAACTCTTCAAGTTCCTCACTTTCCAATTTCCTATATGTCTTCATCCTGGGACAACTATTACTAGGGACAGGAGGGACTCCCCTCTACACCCTGGGGACGGCTTTTATCGATGATTCTGTCCCCACACACAAGTCTTCCCTTTATATAGGTAAGTTTGTTCTCATTTCATTTATTAGTAGAGGAGCACATGCTCCTTGCATAGTTGAGGCTTCATGGTGCCTCTCTTTTGTCCTGACACTGTACACTGGGGTGAATGGGTTCATGATTTTTGTTGACGTCCTGTTGGGGGCATGGCGGTCTTCCTGGAAGGGGTGGCCAAGAAGTGTCCTGTCTGCATTGCTTCAGTTACAGGTTCATTTGCGCAGGGTGTGGAGATGGGCGCTGCCCTTCTGCATGACTTCCTGCACCTTCCATGGACTGAAACAGAGTCAACAAAAGAAACCACAAACAGTACGAGAAACTTCTGTAGCTTCTCGGTTCATGTTAACCCCTTTTTTTCTACCAAGCTGTGCCCCTCCCCTGCTCCCCTCCCCTTGGTATCTAGGCCTGTTTTTTGTTGTTTTGTTGTTGGGCCTGACCTGGAAATGCTCAGGGATTACTCTTGGCTCTGCACTCAGGAATCCCTCCTGGTAGCATGAGATGCCGGGGACTGAGCCTGGGTGGGCCACGGGCAAGGAAAGTGCCCTATCCACTCTTGCCCTGTGATCTAATCCTTGGTAGCATACAATTCTCTTAACATCCCTTCACCAATGTTTCAATGTGATGTGGCTCAAATAGCAATGGTTTGGGCCGGGGGTTTAGATCCTGGGTAAGATGCAGGCCTTATGCATGTGAGTCCAGCATGGCAAAAAGTTCATCTGTATAAAAAACACAAATGAAATAGACAACTATGATGTTCTTTCAGCTGTCAATTGAGTCATGTCACTGTCACTGTCCTCCCATTGTTCATCGATTTGCTTGAGCGGGCCCAGTAACATCTCTATCGTGAGACTTGTTACTGTGTTTGGCAAACTGAATACGTCACGGGTAGCTTGCCAGGCTTTGCCGTGCGGACAAGACACTCTCGGTAGCTTGCCGGGCTCTCCGAGAGGGGTGGAGGAATCAAACCCGGCTCGGCCGGGCCGGCTGCATGCAAGGCAAACGCCCTACCGCTGTGCTATCGGTCCAGCCCAACCGACTCATGAAACAGCAGAAATGTCTCTCACAGTCATAGGGGCCAGGTCCCATACTGCTCCAGACATCTGGCATGAAAAGGTCTCAGTTCCTGGCGTCTGACTGGGACTTTGCTGTGATCTCACATGGACGAGTCTCTTCTTAGGCCACTAAAATCCCCAGAATCAGGGCTCTAACTCTAGTCATTTGGTCACTTTCCAAAGCCTCTCACCGGGCAAGCCATCACACTGGGGATTAGGTTTCAATCTCAAGTGCATTCATGAATGGTACAGAGACACAGGCATGCCACTGGAAGCGGGGACCACCATTCGCTTCCTGGAAAGACCCCTCTAAGTCTGCTCAGCCTTCTCCCCAATGGGGAAACACGGTGCTTCTGTTTTTCCCTTCCGGCCTGGCCTCCTTTCTGCAGGACTGGAAACCTCTTGCTGTAATTCTGCCATATCTCCTCAACATCTTTTTCCATCCTCCTAATGAACACTCTCCCTCGCCATTCTTTCACTATAAAAGGTTTTTTTCCTGGAGCTCTTCTTTCTGATTTTCTAGAACCTTTTTATTACTTATGCTCTGGGGGCACGCTCGGATAAGAAAAGGTGGTGAGAAATGATTTCAGCTTGGTCAGTAGGGGTGAAGCGAGTTTCAAGTTTGGAAATATTCTGGACTCCCAGAACTCTGCAGCAGGCCTAGTCTCAGCTATAACTTACTTTGGTCTAAGGACTGAAGCAAAATCAGTGGGGGAGAGGTGTAGGAGGTGCAGTACAGCAGGAACCGATGCCAGCTCTTGCTCCCGGAGCTGGGCGGGTCACAGTTAGCTCTGCCAGTCGCAAGCTGGGGCACCATGTGCTGTGTGTTTTCTGCCTGCTGAGTTCTTTAGAAATGCAGTGCCCAGGGCTTTTATTCAGGGCCAGTCATGCAGGGACCTCATTGCCCCATGCACACCAAAGTCCCAGACTCCCAGAAAGCGTACATGTGTTCAACAAAACCTTACTGTTTGCAAACCAGTCTTCTTGGTCTGGCACCGTGAACCAGACTCATAGTCCAGGAATGCTGGTCCTTTCAGATATTTAGTTTGCATGCCAGGGCAGCTATTGTGCTTCCTCTGCTCTCCTCTCTCATTTCTTGTTCCCTTTTTGTTCATAAGGCAATTTAATATGATTTTATTTCCTTCCTCTATGAACTTTCCAGGTCTGTGTTCTTTTATTGTTCCTCTACAAACTATACGGTGGACTCAAACTTGACTTCTGGGGGCGGTGCGGAGGGACACCTAAACATGCCCAGGCCTTATTCCTGGCTCTGTGTTCAGGGCTTACCCCTAGTTTTTTGCTCAGGAATCTCTCTTGGCAATACTTAGACTCAATGACCAACCATATGGGATGCCTGGGATCAAGCCCACCTGCAAAGCCTTCCTCACTGTACTGTCACTCTGGCTGCAAATCTAACTTTTATTATTATTGTCATTGTTGATCAGGTGCTTGCAGTGTTTATGGTTTTGAGAAACAGTCAACACACACCAACACTGTCCTTATGTTACCTCTGGTTGTCCCCTTCATTCCTCTTTCTCTCTTCCCAGTGCTTGGGAATCTCTGCTTTATCTTCCAGGCCCGAGGGTTTGTTATCATTCTGTGCGATCTCTCCTCTTGTTTTGTCATACTTGATTTGATGAAGCTCTGTTTGTTGACGCTTTCAGATCTCTTTAACTTTATTTTGCATCCTTTCAACATTTATGTACTTAATTCTGTATAATTGAATCTCCTAATTAATTCACTGAAATGATGTCTTAAAAATCACTCACTTTATTCATGTTTGCCTTTTTCCTTTGCTCTTCTTTGCATCTATGAGCCTCACACTAGAGTATATAGTGTCCTTATAGATAACAGTGGTCTGGGTAGAAGTTTTTGCTTTTAAAAGGAAAGACTTACGGAAAGACTTACCAGAAAAGTAAGACTTAAAGACTTATGGAAAGGAAACCAGTTTGAGATCATTGACATTCAGCGTTCTTAAACAGACTCATCTATCCAGAACTTTTCTGAGTATGAGTAATTTATGTATATTCACTCAGTTATATACTTGAGCATTTTTACTAAAGTTCTTAAGCAAAATTCATACACGGCTATACTATAAATTAAGAGAGTGACATGTAAATAAAAGATCTTTTACATTCTTATATCATCTTGCTTGATCTTTGGAGACTCGGTCTAGTACCCAACACTTGGGGCTGGAGAGAGAGAGAGAGAGGACAGGGTGCTTGTCTTGTGTGAGATGGACCCAGGTTTGATCTCAGGAACCCCATGTAGGCCCCGAGCCCTGCCAGGAGTGATCCTTGAGCACAGAGCCAGGGAAAAGCCAGAAGCACAACCGGTGGGCCCCCAAAACCAAGCAACAACAACAAAGACTTTGTAATGGTATGTTTAACATTGGATACGGTATATTCTTATCCTTCTCTGTAGGGAAATCAGCAATTAATATAAAACTCCCAAAGGTGTGTCTGATCATGCATACTTTTTTTGCAAACATTTAAAGTTATTATGTTAAAATTTTTAAGTAACAGAGGGAAATAAGACCAGTTTACTTGTTGCAAATAAAAGTGAGAGCATCACTCAGAATGTGGAGTGGCATATATTTAAAAAGCAGATTGACCAGACCCAGGTTGTAACTGCTGTTAGACCAAAGACAGAATATTTCGGATATGTTTACAGTGTGGAAAAGCTTCTTATTTCGCTAGCTTCCCACAAGAATTACAAACAATCCTTATCATCATCTAGTAAGTATAATAGTAGATATAATACCCCTGCTTTTAGGTAACAATTTTAAATCAATTTATCCTTGTTGGGTTTATTGAAATTCACATTAAATATTTTAAGCTCCATTGAAGTGATACCATTCCAATAGTATTTTTTTTTTCTTCTTGGGTTCACACCCGGCGATGCACATGGGTTACTCCTGGTTCTTGCACTCAGGTATTACTCCTGGTGGTGCTCAGGGGACCATATGGGATGCTGGGAATCGAACCCGGGTTGGCCACGTGTAAGGCAAATGCCCTACCTGCTGTGCTATCACTCCAGCCCCTTCAAATAGTATTTTAAACGAGAATTTTGATGCAATTCTGATCCCTCTGATTTTTGTATGATAAAGTATTTTTTTTCTTGAGTCTTATGAGGTATTCAAAGCAGTGTTGTACTGGTTACTATTCTCAGTGTCTTTGTTCTTCTAGGAATTGGCTACTCCATGTCCATTTTAGGCCCTGCTATCGGCTACGTGGTGGGAGGGCAGCTGCTGACGCTCTACATTGATTTCGGCATGGGGCAGAGGTGAGGCCAGACGTATTTTTCTTTCATTGAATTTAATTTAGGTTTTCACAGTATCTCTGTATCCGAGTATTCCAGAGATGAAACTGTACACTGACTAACAGAAAGTCAAATTTTTTCTTTTTTTTAATTTTGGACCACGTGCAGCAGTGCTTAGTCACTACTTCAGGTGTGGTGCTGGGGTTGCTCCTGGTCGTGCTTGATGTGAACTTATGGTGCTGGGGATCAAACCCAGGGGTCTAGCCCTGTCATCCCTATCACCAGCCCTGCGCACAATTAAAGGGATAATTCATTCATATATTGCCTCCTAAATGAATGCCAAATATCTCTTAGCTTAATGCATTTATTCATAAGTGAGCATGTTTATTAGTCACTTAGTGAGATTTTTCAAATTACACAGCCTTGAGCTTAGGCATCATTAAAAATTTTAATCAATTTTTGTCATTTCTACTATTCGTATATAGAGGTAGGTTGCCCGAAAAACCCTGAGTTTGTGACTCTCCAGCTAAGTTCTGGGCAGTCTGGTAATGCCATGGAGATCCAGCTCTGATGGTGGCAGAAAATAAGTGATACTGATTTCACATTATGTTTATATGCGCATGTTTTTGAGTTATATTTTATAAGGCAGCTTCCTCGGTTCTTTTTATAATCCAGCAATGTAGTTTTTATACACTTCTGGTAAGCAGACAGGCTTGAATGGAAGATCTTGTTCTAATCAAAAGTTTGATTGTAGCTACTAGAATACCTCCCTTTCCTAAAAAGAGAAATTAATGACTTTGAGGGGGCATGTTATTTTCTCAATTCACTGGGATAATAGGAACTGCACCATCTGTAGCATGACTGAGCAATGAATAAGAAAGCATCGTCATGGGGATGTGATATGTTCTTTGAGCTGTTAGTTGTAGGTTAATGTTTTAGAGATTATATAAAAGGTGTGCAGTGAAAAATCACTGAAGCAGAGAGCTAGGTTTTCAAGACAAGACATTTTTATTTCAGTGGAGAATGACTTAAGTGGTGATGCATTTTTCAGGAAGAGCTTATTGATAGAAAACTGTGAGAAGTAGGAGGCCTGAGAGAGCACAGCTGATAAGGTGCTTGCCTTGAGTCACACTCTACACCCTGGCACCCCATTTGGTCCCTCAAGCTCCACCAGGAGTGATCTCTGCTGAGCGCAGAACAGGAGTAAACCTGAACACTGCTGGGTTTACAAAAAAGATTTTATTTATTTATTTAGAAGCAGAGAGCACTATCATAAAACTATTAATAAATCACTTTGAAAGAATTTATATTTAAATGAATTCCCAAATTTGAGCATGGTGGATCAGTTTTTAGTATATACCTGTGACTTGCTGTGAGGTTAAAACTTAACATAGTATAGAAAAAGGCTCATCTGAGTAATAGGGTGATCAAAATCCTATGTATACTTTGAAGTATAAAGCATCTATTACTGTTAAGTTTCATTTCATTTACCACATTGAAATACTTTGTAAATCTTTTTTTTTAGAGCTTTTATTCATCCTTACCATCATCACTGTGACCCTAGTTGAAATTCGGGATTCTATAGCAGTATACACTGGGATTAAAAGTGTGTGTTTGTATACAAGTTCTCATTAACAGCAGAGGGTAGATTCTTACCTGTTTGTCTGTTTGGCAGTATTGATATCACTGAGGATGATCCGAGATGGCTGGGAGCATGGTGGATTGGATTTCTTCTGGTGTGGCTTTTTGCATGGTCTTTGATAATACCGTTTTCTTGCTTCCCAAAGCATTTACCAGGTAAGTATATTTTCTTTAAAATATGTTAAAATATTCTTTAAAATAGAAAGTCCTATTCCAATTCTTGCCAAGTATTTTTTATGTGAATAATAAAAGCCATGCAAAATTTGTTCTTTGTTTGATACAATCCCAATTGTCGATATAAACTTTTCAATCCGCCTGTATTTTTGTGGCTATTGGGTAGCAGCCGTAATATTCCTGATTGTTATTTCTGGTTAGTGATCAGTATAACTGAACAGATACTAAATATCACATGTATTGTCTGGAATCCTCACTTATGTACTTGCAAAATAAAATGTATTTAAAACTATTTATTGGCACTTACCAGCTTTGAAGTCTATAACTATGTTCTAAATCATTGATACTCACTTTTTTTTTAAAATGATTTTTGGACCTTACCAGATGATGCACAGTTACTCCTGGCTCTGCACTCAGGAGTTATTCCTGGCAGTGCTCTGGCCCCTGAGACTCACTATCAATTGCAGAAATAACAAGAACTATTCTTTCAATTGTCACCAAAGTCATGCTGTATGACTCAACTTTTACGATCCTTTAATATTAATCTATTCAAAAGCAAAGATTGACAGAAAAGAATTTTCATTTCCTTGTGGGATTTTCCTTCAGTAACTCATTGCTTAAAACTAACCTGTAGTACTTTTCCTAGATTGAAAATCTTTAGCTGATTTTGTTAAAAATAAGAGTAGATGGAATTAGCTTTTAAAAATGGGCAAAAGCAATGTGGACAGAATAAAAGTAGGTGAGATCATTAATTTCTTTCTAATCTGAATGGTCCAGCTCACAATTCCACATATTATTCACTTTTCTTAGAGTTAGTCATAGCTCCACTCTTCTAAAAATCCAAAGGGGTATGGTGTAATAGAAGATATATTTTCAACTGCAAAACAATTCTGAATTAAAGAGAGTAAAGGGTGGGAAAAGCCTAAAAACTACTTGATTGGTACAAAAAAAAAAAGGATGAAAAAGAAAACTATTTGAAGGGAGGATGCATTTGAGATTTTAAAAATGAGGATAAATATTGGGTGCATAATGACCTCATTTTATTTGTGAGACTGTTTGGTTTTTCTGTAGCTAAATAATAATAATGTCCATTTTTCCTCTAAGCATATTACAGATGCAGAATTTATATTGACAGAGAGAATCAGCTTCTTGTATTAAGGAGTTTGTGTTTGTGGAAATGTGTGTCATTAAAAGTATCTTGAAAGTTGAAGATTGAAGTGACAGAATAAACACATTGACTGTTTCTTTAGGAACTGCACAAATTCAAGAAGGAAAAATTTCCCAGACCCATCAGAATAAGAGTTCTTCTGTACAGACCTCAGATGAGAATTTTGGAAAAAGCTTTAAAGATTTTCCAGCTGCTCTAAAGGTACATGAGCACATGTACAAACATGCACTCATGCTCACACACACACACACACACACACACACACACACAACACACACACTGATGTATATGTGCATG
>JAOXYA010017501.1:0-13650 GCA_028565675.1 Sorex palustris | reverse complement strand
TTTGTAAATCTACAACTGTACCTCATGGTGTTTCACTAACAAAAATTTAAAAAAAAATGTAAATGATGGAGAATGGGTACTGGTGGAGGGATGGGTACTGGATCATTGTATAACTGAAACCCAAGCACAAAAATTTGTAAGTCTACAATTTTACCTCATGGTGTTTCACTAATAAAAATTAAAAAAAAAAATCTGGCCTTTCTGAAGCCAGTCCAGAGTGATCTGCATGTGGGTGGGGCTGGGGGGTGGCTGTATAATCCTCGAGAGCGAAGCCTTTGTGACAGGCCGATTGGAGTGCGAACGGGAGAGCAATGAAATGCTCTTCCATGGAGCAGGAAAAAGACTAGAAAAATATTATGAACTGTAATTATGTTAGGCTGAGTTAAAGAAGCCAGATACTAAGTTAAAGACGTCTGAGTCCCATTCACAGAAATGATTCTATTGATGTGAAATATCTTAATGGGCAAATCCAGAGCGACAGGAAGCAGATTAGCGGTGGCCTGGGGCAGGAGCGCAGTGGCACCGACTCTGAGACAGCGAGGGAACTCTTTGGGGAAAGATGGAAATATCCTGCAATTAGATTGAGGCGCCCTGCTCAGCGCTGTCAATATGCTGAACACCGCTGATGCGGACAGGCTGGAACAGGTGACTGATGGAACGGCAGCCTCAGCACCTCAGGGCTGTAGGAAGAAGAACGAGAATCTAGCCAAGAACAGGCCATGAGGAGAAGCTGAAGAAGAATGTTGGCTGAAGCAGGGGACAACAGCAAAGAAGGCAGGTCCCAGAGGCCACAGGGCTCAGAGACAGAAATGTTTATCAGGACACAGAGGGAAGAAGCAGACAGGAGAAGGAGGGTGCATTCCAGGTCCTTAGGAGGGCAGGGGGTGGAGCTCTGGGAGTACCCAGTGCCCCAGCCTGACCGTTTGATAGACACCCTCTGATCAGCATGGATGGGTTTGCCCCCTTTCAGCACAGAAATCACTCAGTGACGCTCTGAAAAACTATGACATGAACAAAAAGAAAATGCTCCCCACTGTTGCATGAATATTCTTTCAGTTGGAGCCCTCTGTGCTCTCTGCATTCCTCTCACGTGTCTTGTCTCTGTGCCTCTAACCAAAAGAATATTCATGCAACATCCCACCACCCCCTGCACCCCGCGTCCAATTGTAGCCACGAATACTACCACCAGCCAAGATTATTTGGGCTCCCCACGTATCTGTCTCACACAGTATCAAACACTGGGCTACAGGCTGCCTTGCTTTTGCCTGGCCAGGGAACAGTGGCGGTCACTCAGGGAGGTCCCAAAAGAGTAACAGCCAAAGCAAACTTTTATCCCAAGGGTATATTTGAGATTATTCTTAACTGAACTTCCTGGGCAGATGATCTGCACGTTGACCCTTGTCTGAAAGTCCAGACCTGGCTCAGCTCCAAGAGAAAGTGCCTGAATTGGCACGCCCAGTGCCAAGCCCATGGAGCCCTGCTGGCCACACCCCCACATGGATTCTCACCCTCTCCCTGCAGAACGAAGAAGTGCAGAGAACTGCAGGTGGTGGGGTAAAAGGCCCAGTGCCTACTACAGGACCCCAAACCTTCTGGGTCATTTGAATGAGTGTGCACAGCAGAAGGGCAGCCCAAGGTAACCCACTCACCCTGCCAGCCCCCTGCTGGGACATGTACCCCCAGAGACATACTTTTTCTGTTCTTATTTGCGGGCCACACCCAGTAGTGTGGAGTGCTTACTCTGTGTCTCTACTCAGGGGTCACTCTGGCAGTGCTCAGGGGAGCATATGTGGTGTCAGACATTAAACCCGGGTTGGCAGCATGCAAGGCAAGTGCTTGAACCCTTATCCTATGTCTCTGATAAAAAAAAAAGAGGCATTTTGCATCATGACCTCAGTGGCAATTTTCCGGCAGGATTCTCCACGAGGCTGGTGGCAGCCACAGTGTCCTGGACCTCCCAAGGAAGAACGCCCCTAATCTCAGTGCTGAGCTGCAGGTCCTGTCTCAGCTCAGGGGTTCAATCTCCAGGAGCACCTGGGGTGCTGAGCACGTAAATTACACGTGCATGACTCAGCATGGAGAGGGACACAATCGAGTGGCCAAGTGGGTCCTTCCCCAGCGGAAGCCGGCCCCCTCCTCCCTTTCCCACCTCTGGGCTCCCTTTCTCTGCCTTCCTCCTCTGAGATTAGAGCTGCAAAATTCCCCAGAAGCCTCAGAGCTTCTTCTTAGCATGGACAGCATGATGCAAGCTGGGGCAGGAACGTTGCTAAATAGAAGTTTCTAAAGAGCCCCGCAAGGCAAGGGTGCTGGCAGCTGCTGCAGAGAGCGCTTGATTGACAGTGGGAATTGCACATAGTCTGAGTCAGGCAGGCTTCGAACAATCAGGGAAGACGGGACCAGAGGCACGACCAGATGTAAACATGCCATATTGGCTCTCTCCCCTCAGGAGGCCACGTGGACAGCCAGCATGACCAGTTCTCCCACTGCAACTGGAAAGGAATGGAGGACAAAGATGGATCATGCTGGCAGGTGGGGAGGGCAGGGGTGAGGTTGGGGTAGGCTGGGTGAGGCAATGGGGAAGGAATTTGTTTAGGAGCTTCTTTCCAGAAGGGGTATGGTGGCCACTAGGAGACCCAGACTCAGTCTTCTTTGCTTCTTTCCTTTGGATAGTACCTGGTGAGTCTTTACCTGAACTGTGAAGGAGAAGTAAGCCCTGCTTGCCTCTCTCGGCAGGAGATGCAGGAAACTTCCTCATACCTCTGAATCTTTGTGCTTTGGTTGATCTTTCTGACTCTGCATACCCCTACTTGGTCCCTCAAAGTGCAGATTTTAAGCACTCTCCAGAGTCAGTAAATGTCTCACATCTCCAATTCTAGCATGTGCCAGGGAGGTACTCTGGGGCTGAGGGTAATTACAACATGTGCCAAAGAATTGCTCTGGCTCTAAAGGAAAGTTCAGCATGTACCAGGGGAGTGCTCTAGGTGTGAGGGAAAGTTCTGGCATGTGCCACAGGCACTGTCTGGGTCTGAGGGAAGAACTGTCTAAGTCAAAATGCCTCGAGATAGTAACGGCTATCTACAACAAACCCAGAGTCAATAGCAGACTCAATGGTGAGAAACAAAGTGTTTCCCTTGAGATCAAGCACAAGGCAAGGACACTAGCTGTCACCACTTTTACTCGATGTTGTTTTGGGATACTCGCCACATAAATCAGACATGTGAAAAGATATAAAAGGATCCAAATTGGAAAAGAAGTCAGACAATCACTATTTGAGAGTGACATCATAATATACACTGAAAACCCTGAAGACTCCACTGAAAGACAGTCTTAGAAACAATAAACCAATAACATAAGGCATCGGGACACAAAATTAGGACATAAAAATCTATGGTATTTTTATATGAAAATAATAATCTTGGGAGAAAGAAATTAAAAAAGATAATACCTTTCAAGATAGTGTCCAAAAGCATCAAACATTTAGAAATGATCTTAACAGAGGAAGTGAAAGACTTATACAGTCACAATTATAAATCACTGCTAAAATAAATAGAAGAGGACATCAGAAAATTGAAATGTATTCATTATATGTACAGGACAAAAATCATGTGATTTGCCACTACAAGTATAGAACTGAGACGGTCCCATGCTGAGTGAAGTCAGTCATGAATTAGAAGAATCAATGATGTAAAAATGATCTTCCTATCCAAAGCATTATACATATTCAATGCTATACCCATTAAAATTCTAATTAAATTCTCAAAAGACTCAGAACAAACTCCACTAAAATTTTCAGGAAACAATAAAACTCCCTGAATAGCCAAAGCATTTCTAAGGGGAAAATAACAAGATGGATGGTATTGTGTTTCCAGTTTTGAATTGTACCACAAAGCTATAATAATTAAAACTGCATGGTACTGGAACAAAGTTAAACTTGCGGACCAATGAACCAGAACTGAGAATCTAGAGTTAAACCTCCAGATTAATAAATAATTAATCTATGACAAAGGAGCTAAGTATATGGAACGAAGCAAAAGAAATCTACAAAAAATGTTGCTGGGAAAACTTGGATGGCCACATGTAGAAAATGAAACTGTAACTGTATTTCACACCATTTATAAAATTAAATTTAAAGTGGATTAAAAAATTCAAAATTATACAGAAGGTACAAAATACATTGAAGCAAACATTGGCAGAACTCTCTGGGAAATTGACCTCAGGGGTGTCTTCAATGAGATGATCACAGAGGCAAAGACAACAACAGCAAAAAATAAACAAAGAAACAATATCAAATTAAAAAGCTTTTGCATAGCAAAGGAAACTAAAACTAAAATAAAATGACACCCTACTGAATGGATAAAGATAGTTGTACACAACACATCAGATAAAAGGCTATTATCCAAAATCTCTGAATCACTCATAAAGCTCAACACAAAACATCCAACAACCCTATCCAAAAGTGGGGAGAGAAAATGAGCAGACACTTCCCCAAAGAAGACATATGGCTGGTCAGTAGGTATATTAAAAAGTGCTCATTGACATTTATTACTAGGTAGTAATAATCTAAGATAAAATTTAAATAACAAGCAGATATCATCTCACACCAATGAGATTGGCATATATCAAAAAGTCTGAAAATAGCTAATGTTGGGAGGGGTAGTGATGAGAAAGAAACCCTTATCCACTGTTGATCTGGTTCAACTTCTATGGAAAACAGTATGGAGATTTCTCCCAAAACCCAGTGATACCACTTTTTGGCATCTCCCTCCCAAACACAAAACCATTAATGTGAAAGAACATATGCACATCTATGTTCATCACTTAGTATAATAGTCAAGATAGGAAAACAACCAAAATACCCAACTATGAATAAATGGATCAAGAATTATATCTCGTGGTCACAGTCACAGTCATGGTCACAGTCCTCCCGCTGTTCATCGATTTGCTCAAGCGGGCCCAGTAACGTCTCCAACATGAGACTTGTTGTTACTGTGTTTTTTGGCATATCGAGTACATCACGGGTAGCTTGCCAGGCTCTGCCGTGCGGGTGAGATACTCTCGGTATCTTGCCAGGCTCTCCGAGAGGGGTGGAGGAATCGAACTCGAGTTGGCCATATATCATGTAACCACATATAATGAATACTATACAGGCTGGAGCAATAGCACAGTGAGTAGGGTGTTTGCCTTGCATGCAGCCAACATGGCTGACCCGAGTTCGATTCCTCCGCCCCTCTTGGAGAGCCTGGCAATCTACTGGAGTATCTTGTCCACACGACAAAGCCTGGCAGGCTCCCAATGACGTATTAGATATGCCAAATACAGTAACAAGTCTCACAATGTTACTAGGCCCGCTTGAGCAAATCGATGAACAATGGGAGGACAGTGACAGTGACAGTGAATACTATACATACACAAGACAGGACAAAAATCATGTGATTTGCCACTACAGGGATGGAACTGAGACGGTCCCATGCTGAGTGAAGTCGTCAGAAGGGCTAGAAACAGAATGATCTCTCTCATATGTGTGATTTAAAGATCCACAGTAAGGGAGCAACAAATGGCCAAAGGCAACAGAACTAGTGACTTAGTCCGCAGAACTGATGAGGGGGGTTGAGTGTGTGTGTGGTGGAGGCGGGGGGGGGGGAATTTTGGGACCTTCCTTAGTGAAGCCAAGTGGGTACTCTGGGGTGGGTGTGGTGTGGAATGATGTATGCATCAAACTGTCATCAACAATATTGTAAAACATGGTGATGCGTTAGAAAAAGAAATAAAAGGAAAAGAATGGTCCAAGTCAAATTATTGCTAGAAATGTAGGGGGTCATTAGGTGATTCTAACAATTGCACAGGTTACTCTGTTCTTCCTTGCCTTCATCCCTGGGTGGGGAAAAAGTGCTGAATCCCCAAGGCGAGGTGAGCCTCGCTCTGTTTCTCCATTGGCAACTTGGTCGAAGAGGAGGAAAGAAAAGCCACCCGGGGCTCCGACAGCCTCTCTTCAGCCTACACTGTCTTAAGAACACGACTCTCTCCTCTGTCTCAAACCCAGCTGGGGAGATTTTAATCTTTCTCTCCCATTATAACTGATTTCCCCAAAGAAGACATTTCTGATTGCTCCGTGGGTGTTGCTTTCTCTCTCTTTCCTAGCTGGGTAGGTTGAGGGGCGGGGGGCTTTGGCGCTTGTTGCTCAAACAGACTTGGCAGGAGGTGTTGGTTGGAGCCTGGCTTGGCACCAAGAATGTAGCCCTGACTCCCTCTTGCTCAGCTTGACAGAAGAGCTGGCTGAAAATTAGCCCTGGGGGATGGTGGGAGGTCACCATGTGGGAAATGGGTCAGGAAGAGAGGGGGTGGCCCTGGAACTGGGGTGGGGGTGGGTGTTCCGGCCTCACTGGGCAAATCTCTGCCCAGGATTCAGCTCACACAGAGCTCGGAGGAGGCAGCAGACTGCTAATGGGCAGTGAGAGGGAGGCAGGATTCCGCACCCGCCGCCTTAGGGATTGACAAACCTAATTAAGTTCCCCTAATGATTTTTAACTGGCTGACAAAAAGGAATGTGTCTGATTGTTTGGAAAGAGTAGGGAAGGAGAGAAGACAGGGGTGGGGAAAGGCATCCAAGGACTGGGTACTGGGTCTCAGATGCCTCCATCTACCTTGGAAGGAAGCGGCATCCCACATCCCGTCAGCAGCTGGGGCTCGTGGGGGCTCTGGCTGCTTAGGAGAGAGTAGGCATCATTTGCGGCAGAGAAAGACTCACCTAATGTCTCATGGCTCATCTGACTTGCTAGGCAGGCGTCCTCCAAGTGGGCAGCCGTAGGCTGTGTCTGTTACTCTGAGAGTCGGGGGCTTAAGAGGAAGGCCAAGGCCCTTGCTCTTCTCATTCCCAGAAGTAACTCCAGTTACTCGGGGTGGGAGAAAGGGGCTGTGGGTCAGCGTGGGTGGGGAATGGCAGCTTTGGGGTTCCAGAAACTGTGCTGGTGGGGCTCAGTGTGGTCAGGGCTGCATGCTTCCTCCCGGCTTGGGGAGGCCTTTGCAGAGCCAGGTAGCTAGGAGGCGGCACGCAAGGCCAGTCTCAGGGTTGCTCTCCCCATGCCTTAATTTGCCAACTACTGAGTCCGTTTCCACCTCTGGGCACACGCCCTAGGAGCAGCGTGGACGGTCAGTGCTTCGTGAGACTGGGATCCTGAATCCAGCTTCCAAGAGGGAGCCTGGAGTGGGGAAAAGGGAAGGTTCCATCTTGCCAGGGGTAGCTCTGCCTCAGGCTCCCTGCAGTCACGTGTGATTTCAGCCAGGCATGTGAAGCACAACACAGAGGGTGGTTGGTCAAGCCAGAATGTGTGTGAGGCCTCCGAAGACCCAGCACAAGTACCAGGACCATACGGTAATACGCAAGTACCACAGCTAACAGTGTGTAGACCTTGGTGAGCACCTCGGCTGGTGCCAGCAGGGCAAGCTGGTGGGAAACTGCCTGGGATCACAGCTGAATATGTGTGAGCCCTGTCACTAAAATAACAATGACAATGACAGCGACAATGAAGGAAGAGAGGGGGAGGAATTAAAGAAAAACTACCTCCCTCACAGGTGGGACTATAAATGCTCTGAGAGAGAAGTTGTGTGTGTGTGTGTGTGTATGTGTGTTGTGTGTGTTTATAAATGAGTGTGAGTGTGTATGCATGTGTATGAGTGTGTATGTATGTATGTATCTGTGTGTATGAGTGTGTACATATGAATTTGTGTGAATGCATGTGTGTGTCTGTATGTGTCTGTATATGTTTATGTGGATATGTCTAATATGTGTATATGTATGTGTGCTGAGTGTGTGAGTGTGCATGAATTGGTGTATGTGAGTTTGTGCCTATGTTTGAATGTGTGTATGTATGTGTATGTAAGTGCGAGAATGTCTCTGTGTGTGAATGGGTATCTACATATGTGTGTACATGTGAGTGTGACAGCGTGTGTATTGTATTTCTGTGTCTATATGTGTGGGTATCCCAGGGGAATTTCTGGGCCAGGCCTTGCAGAATCCCTGGGACCCCAAGAAAGGAAGAGCCCAGACCTCTTGACTGACTAGACAGGCCACTCTGGACAGTCCCAGAGGCGAGATGGAACTCAGATGGGAACCGGGACTTTTGCTACCTGGGGCAGTTTTCACCATCCTTAGAAAAACCATCCAGAACCATCCAGTCATTTCCCTCAGAAAGCATCTGCCTCTATTGGGGGTCTGGGTGCAGCTCCCCTTTTCAGGACACATGGGCTTCTTGTCTCCCTCCTAGTGTCACGTTGGCATGTGACCTGGAGGCCCAAGAGGGAGACAAGTCCTGCGAGTTTCCTTCTGCCAAGATCATGCATCTTTCATGAGGCAGAATCTGCAAGATGGAGGCTGAGTTTCCAAAGGTGGCAGGTGACTGGGGCTGGGAAAACCTGGGAGACTTGTTAGGTACTGTCTTGGTCTTCTAAGACCTCTTTCAGGGCGTGTTTTCACACTAGAAATAAGCTCCCTCTGCATCTCTTCCTGGGAGCTGAAATAACCAAACTACCCAGAGAAGACAATGTGCCCACAGCCAGGAGGATAGAGTTGTCCCAGACATAGAGCTTCAGCATGAAGAATGTGACAAACTTGCCATGCATAGTTTTCACTGATGAGCTAGCAAATGTCTCATTAGCCCTCCTAGGTCTGCCACCAAGCCCAAACCTCGTGATCCCCTGTACTGAGGCAATGGGAGATGTCACTGGCAACTTTGAAGAACTGAACACCCAGGGCGATAGGATAGAAGAGTCACTTCCGGAAGTACAAGGTGTGGGCAGGGTGCCAGTCAGACAAGTGTAAATACAGATTGGAGACCCATGTGGAAATGGACTCGGAGGCCCATTGACCTTCACCTAAGCTGTGAAGGTCAATGAGGTTCTAGGAGAATAGCACAGATCGAATCAATTCTTTACTATCAGGAAAGGGGAAAGTCACCTGGGTCAAAAAGGTCACCTATGTGGTGAAGGATGGAATTTGAGAAGAAAAATTAAAATAGTCCCATGCATGTGTTGAGTTATAGTGTGATCCATGCCTGAAGCATAATATTTTTATGTACTGAACCTGTTACCAGGTTCTGGGTGGAGGAGATAGTATAGGGGTGATGAGGTATGCCTTGTTAATGTTAGTTCTATTGTCAGTATCGCATGGTTAGTTAATGTTAATTTTATTGTCAGTATCCCAAGCATCACTGGATATAGCCCTGGATTTTCCCAAGAATGCCTAGCTGTGGTCCCGGAACTTCATCCTTGAACTTTTAGCATCCAATCTCTAGCCCCACTGGTTGAGAATTGCTAGCAGTGACCTTTGGATTCCATGAACATCACTTGGGAAGTCAACAAACAAAATCATATTTTGCTTTGCTTCAATTGTCAGCAGACCAGTAACCCCTCGATTCTAAGACTTTATGCTTGGGAAGCGAAAGAGCTCAGAACGTAAGTCTACACTTCTGAGGCATTTAAGAGTTAGGAAAAACATGCATCTGTTGACTTGGAAACTGAGCTGCTCCTAAAATCTAGAGCATAACCAAACATCCTGTTATTCTGAGGGGTTCACTTGTTGCCATTTTGAGTGACTACTTTTTAAACCAGCCTCACAGGCTGACTGTCTCACTGCTTTGCTCGTTTGATTGTGGCAACTTAGCAATCAAAAGCAACAACTTGTCCTGCACGTCACAGTAAATCAGCGTTAGAAATAGGATTGAAAGCTCAGAATCATTAATCTACTCCTTGCTCCAATGATCTGAATTATTTTCTGAAAAAAGTAGCCAGGAAAGTCTTCCAGAATTATGGGTGTTTGATTTTGATTATGTCCACTGATGCCTGCGTGCATTTTCCACTGCTGAGCCAGTGGTCACGTTTCTCTCTCTCCTCAGAGAACTCCCACCCCAACCCCAGCCCCGGCAAGGGATGCCACATGACAAGCATCAGTAGAAGAGGCCTTTCTCCTCCACTTACAGCCTCCCACTTTGAGCTCTGACTGGGCCTTGGTTCATTCACACTTAGTCCCTCAGGAGATACCCCAGCAATCTCGACGTTGTAGTTTCCATCTCTTTACTCAGTGATTCTGAACACTCAGCATCTCTGACACTTTTGCTGATTACTCTTGGACTCATAAAGCATTCCTGTTTCCAAGCTTCTGTTTCTTTTCAGAACACCACTTTCTCTTTGCGTTTAAGATCTAAACTTTACTTGAGATGTAACTAGTTTCTAAATCCCTTGTACTTGATTGGGGCTTAATAAATTTGCTGACAATGGGATTGTGTCAATGATGACGAATGTCAGGTACCCTGCCTGGCCAGCCCTCTGAATAAGACATATATCAATGATCTCCAAATGTGGGTTGACATCAAAATGTCAAAATAATTTATGATATACAATTGGATAGGGCTGAAGTGATAGCACAGTGGGTAGGGCGTTTGCCTTGCAAGCGGCCAACAAGGCCAACCCAAGTTCGATTCCTCCGCCCCTTTTGGAGAGCCTAGCAAGCTACTAAGAGTATCTCGTTCACATGGCAAAGCCTGACAAGCTCCTCGTGACGTATTAGATATGCCAAACACAGTAACAAGTGTCACTATGGAGACCTTACGGGACCCGCTTGAGCAAATCGATGAACAACAGGAGGACAGTGACAGTGACAACTGGATAAGTATATGTGTGTGTGTGTGTGTGTGTGTGTGTAGATAGATAGGGCATGTCCTTATTCATAGTAGCATTGTAGCACTGTCTTCCCTTTGTTCATCGATTTGCTCTAGCGGGCACCAGTAAGGTCTCCATTGTGAGACTTGTTGTTACTGTTTTTGGCATATGGAATATGTCACGAGGAGCTTGCCAGGCTCTGCCGTGTGTGGGGGGCATACTCTCAGTAGCTTGCTGAGCTCTCCAAGAGGGACGAAGGAATCAAACCTGGGTCGACCGTGTGCAAGGCAAACAACCCTACCTGCTGTGCTATTATTTATAGTATATCATTGTTATCCAATAATATATATATATATATCCTTATACAATTGCCTATTAGATAACTTCCTGGATCCAATATGCAATCTACTGAATCAGAACTTTTTGTAAATGAAGCAGGACTAGAAATAACATAAGAACAATGGTGGAGGGTCGTGAGCACTTTGACAGTGCAGAGGAACATAGCTGTAATCAAAAGCATAAATGATAACACATGTGACAAGCTCAAATAATTAAAAAAAATAAAAGGGTTTCCTAATTGTTCATAATGACCAGCTAAGTTTGAGAACCATTATCCTAAGTCTTTTTGCTTGTCTTAAGTTTTCAAAATTCAGTGGAGAAATTCTAGGATGATTTCTGCCAGAAAGTTAAGTACTGCTATATACTAAAATTCTGAAGAGAAAATTCCCATAATGTATAATAATTCCTTGTACTGATTTCAATCTTGAATTATGAGAGATCTTAGAGAAACAGATAAATCAATGCTCAGAGTCCTTAAAAAAAGACTCACAGTTTTTAGTTAACACTCTGACAGATGCCAGAGATGGGAACTGTGTTCCTTGACTTACTTCATCAAACAGCATCAATCTCTTTCTTAAAAAAAATAATCAAACCCATTATCCCTTTCTCTGGACAAACCAGCATTCCTTGCACCTAGGTGTGACTGAGTGTCAGCCAATGGAAAGTGAGGTGGAATGACTATTGAGAAAAATCTTCCCGAGACCCCTCTCCCCCACTATCTGTGTAAATGCAAAGGATTTCAAGCAGGACAAGAGGATGGAGAAGTAGCCTCAGTTCCCAAATGACTCGATGGAAGGCCACCTACCCATCGGCATATTTACTTTGAATTTTAGGTGAATTTCAGTTTTTAAACATGAATGTCTGAACTTTGGAGCTCTCAGGTTATTTTGGGTCACATTGCTCCAACTAATTCATTGTGTTGCACAGTCTGGTTACTTTAATGTACTCGCTGAGACTGACACGGTTGGGCTGATAATTAGCCCACTGGAGGGGTGAGCTGATGGTACTGAGTCCTGGATTGGCTGTAGCTACAGCCAAGTCCACCCCCTGGCACTGAACAGGCTGGATGAATACCCACTTGTTACCTGATGCGACTGTGGGGGTGAGTCCCTCTTCACAGGGGCGCCCTGGAGCTTAGAGGAAATGGTAGCAGCCAGCCGCATTACAGGGTGGAAGAGTTTCCATGACTCACTGCCTGTGAGATCTTTATAGTTTCTGTTTGTTTGGGGTCACATCTGGCAGTGCTCAGGGCTTACTCTTGGCTCTGTTCTAGGGAATCACACAGGTGGTACTTAAGGGAATGCTGAGAATCAAACCAAGATCAGCTGTATGGAAGGCTAGTGCATCCCCCCCACCCCCATACAACTTTCCTATCCCTGCTATCCCTGGGTTCCTATACGATCCCTTTGTGTTTGAGTCTTCCTACCTAAAAATGGGGACTGACCTCTGTCCTTGCTTCTCAGAGCAAAGATAGTGTGGGTGCCTTGCCTGTGAACCCGCAAAGGTGGAAAGCACCTGGGAGTGGACTGCATGGTTATGGCGGCTTCAGAGAAAGGGGGTGGGGTGGGATGGGGTAGTTGGGGGAGGGGCAGTGTGTGTGTGTGTGGTGGGGGGAGGGTTTTCAGGCACTGCTGGGATATCAAAGCATAGCCTGTCCAGCAGAGGGACAGTAAGGCCAGAGAGGGGCCCTTGCAGGAGCTGACTGCTACCTCTCCTGAGGTCCCCTCTTTTCGGGTGTAAACTTGAAAGAACGGGGACAGGAAGAGGGTGGAGGGGGTGGCATAAGGACTGCTCTCTGCTGGTTCCTCCAGGGGCTGGTGCTACTACTGTAAGTCCTGGCTCCTTAGGGCCAGTTTTCAAGGAAACAAACTTTATTCTTCACCACAGGGTGATCTGCCACATGCATAACGGAATGTATTTAGGTTTCCATGATTTTGTTAGACATGGTGCATTAATACATTTGCAAACAAATGCTCTCATTTATAGGAGCCCAAGGGAGGGAGAGGCCCGCAGTCCTGCTTGCGGGGTAACTTGAAAAGTGAGGCAGGAACATAGTGGCCCTGAAAGGCAAGGGAGAAGATCCCTGTGCTGGCCGTGTGACGGGGCCAGGCAAGGGATGGGCCCAGGTGCAGGGTGGTCTGCAGCAGGAGCCAGAGAGTGGGGATCGAAGTGACGGATTGACGAATTTGAGGGTGAACAAGGCCAAGACTTACTAAACTAATTCAAAAGGAGAGTTAGATCAGAGAGATGATTGTAGGGGTTAATCGCACTTGCACATAGCCAACCTGTTGGAATCCCTGGTGCATATGGGCCCCCAACATCCCCAGGAGTGACCTCTGAGCACAGAGCCAGGAGGAAGCTTTGAGCATGGCTGGTATGGCTCCAAACCCCAGTCATCACTTTCCTCCACCCCACCCCCCATAAAAGGAATAAGAGGTTTGGCTCACCTAGCTCCCCCGCCACTCGCCCCCCCCCAGCAAAGCAATGTCACTAATAATATCTCATTTCTACTACCTCCCTACTGCGGCTCTGTGTCCACAGGAAATTGCCAATGGTTAAGGGGTGGGTATTTAACTTCTTTTTTTATTTTTAAAATTTTTTTATTAGTGAAACACCATGAGGTACAGTTATAGACTTACAAATTTTTGTGCTTGGGTTTCA
>JAOXYA010017491.1:0-13650 GCA_028565675.1 Sorex palustris | reverse complement strand
CCATCCATCCATTCATCCACCCATCATTCACCCATACATCACCCATACACCCATCTATCACACATCCATCCATCCATCCATTCATCCACCCATCATTCACCCACCATCCATACATCTACCTATCCATCATCCATCCATCCATCACCCATCCACCCATCTCTCCACCCATCTATCCACACATCCATCCATCCATCCATCCATCCATCCACAAATCCATCCATCCATCCATCCAACCATCCATCCATCCATCCATCCATCCATTCATCCACCCATCATTCACCCACCCACCCATCCATCCATTGTTGTGGGGGTAGCATGTGGCCACCCTTGGGCCCATGCAGCTTTGAGGCCAGAAGCTGGGCTCCTGCGTTCTGATGTCTTGAGTCACACTCCTGGCCCCCAGGCTTCCTTTAAAAGCACCTTTACACTCTTCTCGTGGAAAAACAGGAATAAGACTGTCTTTTGGGGTTACTTATACAAAATGTCTCTGCTTTAAAACTCTTCTTTTGTGTGTGTACACCTTATGACACTGGATTAGAACAGAGATCATGAATCCCATTTCTAAATAGATAACTTCAGACTGATGGTATGTGCTGAATTTTTTTTTGGGGGGGTTGAAGAGGTTTAGTCCTAAATTAAAACACTACTGATGTGTGCAGCCTCAGTCACCCTCGACGAGAAGAGGGGGAAACAGCCGTGTGTGATTCTAGATTTCCCCCCGGGAAAGGAAGCCCCGAGACGCCAGGTCTCTCCGAGGGGTCTACATAGGCCCCGCGTTTCTGGACTCACCTCGTCCTTGTCCACCACCTGGATGAACAGCGGGAGAGCAAAGCCGACCTGGGCCAGCTCGGTGATGGCCACGCTGTACTCGGAGCTGTTGAACTCGGGGGCGTTGTCATTGATGTCGATGACCAGGATGTTGAAGGTGGTGGTGACAGTGGCGTCCGACGGGGTGCGGTCATCGTTCAGCTCCGTGCCCTGTGTTCAGACCACAGCCCAGAGGGATCAAGGTGGTGACCGCAAGCACAGGAAAAGCTGGCGCTTACTGGGGCTTCCCCAGGGAGACCCTCGGAAGAAGACCCAACCTCCAGGAACCCCAGGAAGGTCCCTGATGGGAAAGCCAGGCAGCGGCTGCGAGGTACCTGGGCACACGGCAGGAGAAGGTTTCAAACGCAAGTAGTGGGGTTCTAGAAGCCACCGTGGGAAGTGACAGGGTGGGGGGCGGAGGAGGAGACAGACCAACACACGTAGGACTGGAGAGTTTTCTGCTGTTTTGGGGCCACACCTGGTGGTGCTCAGGGCTTAGCTCTGAGCTCAGGGCCCACTGCTGGGGTGCTCAGGGGACCCTATGGGGGGCTGGGGATTAAACCTGGTTGGCCGCATGCCAGGGAAGTGCCTTCCCTACTGTATTACTGCTCCAGCCCCCAATGGTGGGGAGTTATATTCAGGTTGGCAGTGATGCCCCTGAGGCTGGGCATGTACCTCCTGGCAGGTGTGCAAAGATGCCTGAGCCTCTTCCCGGGCCGAGAATGGAGCTCGGCTCAGCCACAGAGTGACACAGAGACCTGGGTTATCCCGTCTCAGCACCGGACACCCCCGTTCCCACTCCAGCCTCCAGAGACCCCGCTGAGCTGGCCAGGTTTGGAGGGTCTCTGGTGAGGAAGGATGGAGCAGGCATGCTCAGTGGCCCACACAGAGTTGGTGGTGGCACTTTCCTCCATGGGCGCCGCTTCCAGAGCCGGGACTGGGGGTACAGGGAGGGAGGGTGGTATCAGCACGCCCCCCCCAGGCCCCCGGCTGGGTCCTACAACGGTGGAGAGGAAAGAGGGAAGGAGCTCAGGAGGGCTAATCTACCTTGGGCTGCAGCAGGCCCAGGGTCTCAAGGAAGGCCGTCAGGGACCAGCCTGGGGGCACCGCCCCTTCTGGGCCCCTCCTCTGGCTTCTGCCACTCCTCCTCTCCATAGATCGATGACTGGGGCCGGGGAGGACCCCTGTGGGCCAGCAGGATCCATACCCCGAAATGGGTTTCCCAGCGAAGGCTCAGCAAGCCATTGATTTTAATTAGAGTCAGCCATGAATGGTGTGTGTGCCAGGGGCAGGGCTGGGACCCCCTCAACATCCACCCTCTCCCCGCTGCTCACTCTTGGGGGCAGCCAGCAGGGGCTGGGGTGGGAATTCAAGAGCTCCGGGGCTTCCATGGTAAAACTGACGTGAGGTGAGAACATGGAGCATGGGCAGCCGAAACAGGGACGAAGCCCCACCCCATGCAGAGTGGACAGCGGCTGTGAAATGCTGCCTGCTGCCTTTCCCAGGGGTGGGGCTGCGTGTGGACGGGGAGGGGTGGCAGAAGGGGGGCAGCGGCCCAGTGGGCCCGAGACTCACCTTCACGGTGAGGATGAAGCCATGGCTGTAGAGCGGGTTCTCGCGGTCCAGCAGGCCATTCAGGGTCAGCGCCCCGCTGATGTAGTCCAGCGCGAAGATGCTATTGGTGTTTCCTGCGGGAGAGAAACCAGCAGATGTCCCGGTGCCCAGGCCTGGCCGGTGGACTCGGCAGTAACTCAACATGGTCCAGCTGAGGGGAGCTGGGAAGGAGGCCTGGAGCGCCCTGGAGCCCGCGGACCCGGAGAGGGGACAGCAGGGGACAAGGCCCCGCCCCGCTCACTTCCTCTGCTCCCTGAGAGTCCAGGGAAAAGTCCTGGCCTGGTGCTGATGAGTCATGAACACGGTTGAGGTTCTTCATAGAGGGAGGGGCTTCTGGCCCAGAGCCCGTGTGCGACCCCTCCTCAGAATTCAGAGGCTCAAACAGTGAACCCCCAACTCGAGGGTGCTCAGAGCATCCAAGTGGAGATCCAAGGTACAGGGTGAGTCTCTTTGGGCAGAGACCCCCACAGAGGCCCCGGACCCTGCTCTCCCAAGGCTGCCCCTGCCCCCAAGCCCCGACCTCGGACCCCCGCAGCCCGAGCCCCCAGCCTGCAGCCTGGTCCATGAAGAACCTGCAGGCAAGGCGGGACCTGGACTCATCTCCCTGTCTTTCCCTGAAGGCTGGTTTCTAGTCTGTTCTCTACTGCTCTATTCTCCTCTGCTCTGATTTTATGCATGCCAGTAATGCAACTTCCTTTTATGATAAATAGAAATAAAAACAAAATCCAATTCTAAGAATTTAAGTGCTTATTCAACATTATAATTGCTATTATTGGTGTGAAAGTCTTCTGCCCCTGTGCCTGGCTGTCCTCACTGGGGCCCCTTGGAAGGGGGCAGGCCGAGTCTCCCTCCCTGCCCTGAGCAGAGCCCCAGCAGCTGAGGACCAGCCACAGCCATGCTAAGACCACTCTCCACACACTTGGACGACCCTCACAACTGAAGGAACTGGCAGAGGAACCCAGGTATGTAGGACCCGAGGCTGAGATCTCCAAGCCTGCTCGGATTGGGACTGGGCCTCCTCCACCCAGATCCCCCATCTTCCAGTAGCTAGACAGTTACACCCACCAGTGCTGTGTAATCCCACCAACGGCCAAGATCCAAAGACTACAAAACCAAGCTCCTGGAAACCCACAACCGCATTTGCGGCCGCACGACCTTTTATTGTCTAGTCTTTGCTCTCAGAGAACCCAGCAGGCTACTGAAAGTATCTTGCCCACATATATGCTTGACTGGGAACACCTGTAAAGGTGATTAGAGGCTGCCCCAAAGGCCTCCATCCCTCTCAGAGAGCACAGCAAGCTACTGAAAGAATCCCTCCCGCACAGCAGAGCCTGGCAAGCTACCTGTGGCATACTCGATATGCCCCAAACAGTAACAATGATGGTCCTCATTCCCCTGAAAGAGCCCCTAATATGCCACTGGGCTACACTAGCACATGACAGGGACGAATGGAGACGTTATTGGCGCCTGCTCGAGCAAATCGATGAACAACGGGATAACAGCGATACAGTGATACAGTGATTATTGGTGTGGGGGTGATGCTCAGGGGTTATCCCTGGCTCTGCACTCACGAATCCTCCCAGCAGTGCTCGGGGGCCATATGGGATGCCTGAGATCGAACCCGAACTGACCACGTGCAACTCATACACACACACACACACACAGCACAGCCCCCACGCAGCAGAGCCCAACCTCTTGCCAACTCCGGATATCCCAGGACCGTAGGCAGCAAGGGCCACGGAGCTGCCCAGGGCCCAGACCGGCTCCCCCCACTCCTCAGCACGGCACCACCACTGCCTGCACCCCACAGGGAGTCATCTGGACTGAAGGGTAGGATTCATGAGTTTACTTATTCACCTTCAGAGGGGCATCTGCTGTGAGCCTTGGATGAACACCTATTATGCGCAGGTTCCAAGGCTCAGAAAATTTCCTACTGTGTGTGCAGGGCCATGAGACTTTGGTACTACTGTGCATGGTGTAAGGCACACTGTGTGCTGGGCATCATACTTGAAAGAACACCTACTGAGGGCAGGGACACACGATTCGGAGGAGACCTAGTGTGTGCAGGTGTGAGGTTCAGGGAAACACCTACTGTGTGCCAGATGTGGGATTCAGGTGAGGACCTACTGTTCGCAGGTGTGAGGTTCAGGTGAGCACCTGCTGTGTGCAGGCATGGGCCTCGGGTGAGCTCCTACTGTGTGAAGGAACAAAGCAGGCAGCCTCCTGCCTTGAGTCTCACAGGAAAGTTCCTTGTCCGTTAACCACATGTCTGAACAGCGCAGCACTTGCTGGCAGGAGCCCCCCGAGGAAAACCGAGGCGGCACAGAGAGAAGAGGTCGTGCTTCTGGAGACAGACCACAGGGTGGACTGTGACCAGCAAGGTCTTCATCTCTCGGGCCTCCCCACACGACTCTGGAGGAAGCAGTGGAGGACACAGCCGGCCACACAGAGAACCTCACAAAGTCAGGCTGCCTGGGACCCACTGAGACCCCACCCCACCCCGGGCCATGCCCAGAGCCATCTCCTACGGGAGGCACAGACCCATCCTCTGGCCAGGAAGGCCAGCACCGAGGGCTCAGTGCTTGCTGGGGGTCCTGAGGCCATGGCTCAGCCAGAGAATCCCTGGGTGCTGCCTTCAGGTCCTGCACCCCTCACTCCTGGGGTGGGTCTCCAGCCCCCACTATCATGCCTCTGGGGTGGGTCTCCAACCCCCCATCCCTGTCCCTCCCTCCAGCAGCCTCTTCCTACGTGACTTCCTCTGTGCTGGGAAACTGATAGCACCCTGTCAGCCTCCGCCCTGCATTCAGGCTTAGCCAAGTCCCCTTCAGCGGGCCGCTGTTCACCTGTTCAGGTGAACAGACAGGTGCTGGGCAGAGAGGCAGCCCTGGGTGACAGGTGCAGCCCTGGCACGGTGGGGGAGGGGACCCCCTGGGACCCTGGAGACTGTGCCTCCCAGTATCCCCCAGAGAAGCAGGACAGCGAGTGAGCCAAGTCTGGGGGCTGTGGGGGCTCTGGGCACCCCCGCCATCTCTCCCGTTCATTAAACCACAGAAGCCACAGCAAAGCCAATTATCTCACGGGCCGTGCACAGAGCAGGCAGAGCTACTGGTGAAACCAGTGACTCCATCCTCCCGATGCCGGAAAGGGGGATACCCCGCCTTACACCAGAGGAAATAGGCACAAAGATGCTCCAAACATGGCCCCAGGGCCAGAGCCACAGCACAGCGGGGAGGGCTGACCCGGGTTCGATCCCCACCTTCCCATACTGATCCCTCAGTGCAGCGCCAGGAGTAAGCCCTGAACATCACTGGGCATGGCCCCCCCCCAACAGAACAGGCCCAAGGTCACGTGACTGTGCAGTGGCTGGTGCCCACTTTGGCATCATCCGTCCCCATCCATCCTTGTGGGCCTCTGTCCTGCTCAAATATCTGCATCCACTCTGCGCTGGCCAGGAGCCAGGGAGCACGGCCACACACACACGATCACTGCCCTTTAGCAAACAAGGTGCCATTTCTAGGAGGGAGCCCTACCTGAAATGCATTATACGTTCTACAAAGTTCCAGCACATTCCTCCACGACCAGGTTAGTGGCAGCAGAATGTCCACGTGGTGCTGGCGAGGAGGGTCAGTGGGGAGGCACAACTATAGCAGAGCTGGCAGCAGAGCAGGGACATTTGGGGGGCACCGGGAAGGTGGCTTCAGTCAATTCCCAGGGCCAGCGAGGAATGAGCTGGAATGCTTACACAGGTGGGAACCGGGTTCGATCCTGCATGGGCAGGAGGGGGACCAGCAATAGGCAGGAGAGACAGAGACACAGAGACACAGAGAGCAAATGAGACAGACAGAGAAAGACAGACTGACATATAAGAAAAGAGAGACAAAGAGAGAACGAGAGACAGTGAGATAGGGGCTGGAGCGACAGCACAGCGGCCTTGCACGTGGCCGACCCGGGTTCGATTCCCAGCATCCCATAGGGTCCCCTGAGCACTGCCAGGAGTGATTCTTGAGTGCATGAGCCAGGAGTAAGCCCTGAGTATCATCGGGTGTGGACCCAAAAAGAAAAAAAAAAGAGAGCGAGACAGAGACAGAGAGACAGAGATAGAGAGAGATACAGACAGACAGACACACATACAGAAGGAGGCGTCAGAGCTGGGGGTGCCCGCGGAAGTGGGCACAGTGGGGGCAGAAACTACTGGGGAGAAAAACCTGGAGGAAGGCTCAGCGGCAGCTAGAGGGCGCAGCAGAGTCGAGCAAAGGCCCCGCGGTCCGGGTGGGTAAAACTGAGGGAGGAAGTGGGAGTGGCAGACTGGAAGAGAGGGGCGGGGGGGGGGGGAGGGGGCAAGAAGCTCAGACTTGAACTTGGAGAGGGAGAGGAGGTGGTTCCTGTGGCCCCCTGGGCTGGGGAGCCCGGACACACCCTGCGCTCATCTTCCACCCCAGGACAGGGGCTGGCTGGCTGGAGGGCTCTCCTCCTCCTCCTCCTCGCACCCCCCCCGCCGCACCCCTCCCCGGCCTCAGCCCTCATCACCCCATCTCTGCCCTTGTTATCTGCAGGTGACCCCTGGCAGCAGGTCTGGCGAAAGACCCTTCAGCGCTGGCAGTGTTTGCATGCGGGAACATGGGCTGGTGACTCTCAATTGCTTTGTCTGCTTCACGACCCTCCTCTCCTCTGAGGTAGAGGAAAACCAGCCTCCGGCACCCGGGTCCTTCTCTCCCCAGGCCCACCTCCCACACTGCGGCCGCCGCCTGGAGGCTGCACCCTGCCAAGGTGCCCACCCTCAGCACCGCGGGCATGGCTGGTGCTCCCCCCACCCAGGCAGCGGCCTGGAGAGCCCGGAGCACGCTGGGGCCGGGACCGAGGCTCAGCGCCTTCCTGTCGCAGGCTCACCGGGCTCTACGGCACCAGGAAGAGTCGGGGGGTCCCGTGGAGGAGGTGGGGGCGGCAGGTACCCTGAGTCTGGGACGTGGCCCTCAACCCTGCTCCCCTTGCTCAAAGCAGCCCCCAACCAGCAGCTGGACATGGATGAGAGGATGTGGGGGGTCCTGAACCCCGTGCGCAGGTACAAGGCAAGAGAGCGAGGTTGGGGTTTGCACCCTATTCCTCTGGGCCCCCCTCTCTCTCTCTCTCTCAGCCCTGCCCTTGCCTGGAGTCTATCACTGCACAGACACCCGAGGGCAGCTCACGGACTGTGCAAGACAGACAGACAGACAGACAGACAGACGAGCGTGGGTGACGGCTCCTGCCCAGGCTCCCATGAGCTCACGATGTGAAGCACCTACAATGTGTGCAGCATGTGGTGGGGTGAGGGCCTCGCCCGTGCCCCTCCCCCGCGGTGGGACCCTGCCGGCATGGCCGTGCTTGCCCTGAGCTGGGGACCAGCTCATCCAGGAAGAGCCAGATTGGCTTGGCCCACAATGGCCAGCACGTGCTGTGCTCAGCACCTGTAAGATGTCTTGTGGGCACGACTTCAAAAACATTTTTTATGGGGCCGGAATGCAGTACGGTGGGCAGAGTGCTTGCCTTTATGTAGTTCGATCCTCGGCATCCTGTAGAGTCCTGCGAGCACCACCAGGAGTGATTCCTGAGTGCAGAGCCAGGAGGAACCCCTGAGCATCGCCGGGTGTGGCCCCCATTTTTGGGATGGCTGTTGTAGTTTAGGTGACATAGGGCTAACGTTCCTGCACTTGGTGTGCAGTGACTGTACCCCACACCCAGGCACCGGCCCTGAAGTCCTGTCTGGTCTGAGCTCCCACCAGCCCGGCTGAGTTTTGTGATGCTGGCCTCTGTGGATTTCCTGGTTTCACTGCCCTGTATCCTGTGGATGAGGAGAGAGCAGTGGGGGCTGGCCCCTCCCTCTGACCCTCTCACTCAACACAAAGCCCCAGTTCCACCCATATGGCAGTGAACTGTCTGATTCCATCTTTTCTATTGCTGCGTAATATTCCATTGAGTGTACAGCTCTCTTTTTTCGTGTTCACTGCCCTCACCCCTCATCCCCGTTTTTTACAGAGGTGGGAAGGAAGGACCAGTGGGATTAAAGGGAACCGGTGGCTGGACACAGGGACTCAGACACAGGGGCTGCTCTGCTGACGGCCCGGGTTTCCCTGGGGCCCTGCACTCTTCCTTCTCCCGCTCCAGGGGTAGCCCTAGGCACAGTGCCCTGTGCTCCTTTGTGTTGTCTGGGCCAGGCCCTGCCCTGACTCCAGGAGCCAGGGAATTCTGTCTGCCATAGAACGGATCCCTGCATAATGACAATTGGGAGCCAGCTTGAGGTATGGGCTCTGGGCAAGATAGCTTATGAATTAAAAATCGCGACTAAGCTGCCTGCTGACAGAAGGGGCCTGGATCCTGGGCGGCACCTGGGCCGGCTGCGTTCAGCCACTGACATATGGCAGCCAGTGGTGTGGGTTACGCGGGCTTCCAACAGGGAGACGCCGCGGGCGGAGGGCAGACTGCCCACCCCCAGGGGCCCTCGGGGAAGGGGTGCTGTTGAGACGAGCCCCTCTGCAGAGTCAGTGAGGTGCCCGGAAGCTCCCCGCAGGCTCCAGCCCGAGCCTCATCTGCATGCAGATCCGAGCTCACATGTCACCTTCACAGAGGCGCCCCACGCCCACTCCCCCGCTTCCCCACCGCTCTCTGCTGCCTGATCCCGTGTCCCTCAAGCACACAGGCCCCGTGGCCCTCTCTCTTTGTGTGTTTACCATGTCCCCCTGCCTCCCTGGCAAAGGGAACACCCAAGAGAGGGGGACCAGCGTCCCCCCCAGTGGCCTGGTAACACACAGCCGTCGTCGATGAAGTCTCTGAGTGAATGAATGAATGGTCTGGACAGGACGCTCTGGGCCACTGCGAGGCCACAGGACATGGACCTTAGAGTGTCCCACACTCTGGGCTACTCTGGGGCCGAGCAGAGCGGTCAGCCAGCTGGCCATCCCTGTCGGGGTCACCGTGGCCTCCGGAAGTGCCCACGGGGATTCGTGCTGAGCAGTGCAGGCCTCTGGTCATTACAGTTGATACTGTCCGGTCAGAGAAATGGGCGCCTGGTCCCTCCCTAGGGACGGGCTGTAGTTGGCTGGTCTGGCCAGGAAGTTTCACAAAACTTCAACAAGCCCCTCAAGCAATCAAGTGCTGACCTCTCCTAATCAGGAATTTGCTAATCATTGGTTCCAGTTTAGGAAGAGTTAACTGAGTTATGTTCAGGGCAGGGGCAGGCCAGGCCCCACCATGATGCAGTACATTGCTCCCTGGGGGGGGAGGGGCAGACTGCCCTGGAGTCCAGGGGGCGCCTAGGGGATCAGAAAGGCAACACTGGGGGTGCCGGCTCTCATCAAAACATCCCCGTCTCCTGGAAAAATCTGCTCTCTGCTGCCAGAGGAATTCCCCATCTAAAGGGAAAAATCATGGGGGTGGGTGGAGAGAGCTAGAATGTTCGCCACAGGGATGTTCAGTCAGGAAAATGGGAACACCCTGAACAGCCAGCAGGAGAGAAGGCAAGTCAGGACACGGAAACTGCTCAGTCACTACAGTGACGTCGCAGGAGTTTGCGAAAAGACAGACTTTTGAGTCAAGGTGTCAGACCTAGGGTATCTGCATGATACATGTTGCAAAAATGAGACTCACAATAGGATACAAAGTGTTAACTTGCTGAAGACTCTTCTCTGAGCCTGCTGGGGAGATCGTGCAGGGAGCAGGGCTCTTGCTTTGCTTGTGGCCCACCTGGGTTCCATCCCCGGAACCCCGTATGGTCCCCTGAGCCCCACCAGGAGTAACCCTGAGCACTGCCGGAGGAGGCCAACAAAAGACAGCTTCTGCAGTTGCCAGGGTGGAGTGGGGGTGGTGGTGCAGCCAGGACCCAAGGGAGGGGCGCGGCGGGAGGGAGGGCCAGCCAGGGCCACGCACCCGGAGCCTGACCTCCAGGGCCCGGGCAGTGGGGCCAGAACCCGGCTGGCCGCCCTCCACCGGCCCCTCCGAGGGGGTGCCTGAGGGCTGTCGGCTGGCTGCGGGCCTCCCACATAACTCACCTGGGGTTCCACACTCGAGTGTCAGCGCGCCCGAGATTTACGGGCCCCGATAAAGCCATCTCTGTCCGTGCAAGGAGACTTGATGATATTAGATGATCGGAAAGGCCTTGTACGGGCCCGGGGGCGGGGGCCGGGTGCGAGCACGGAGGGGGAGGAGGGCACTTAAGAAAACAAAGAGAACAGTGATCAGGCACCCAAGGAGAAGCAGGTGGGAGGGGGCCCTGGTTCTGCCCCAGGAGGACACGGCAGCCGTGCCGGCCACCCTGTGCTCCCGTTCCATGGATGGGGTGGGTGGGGAGCCTGCCGTCTAACGGGGAAGACCGGGCAGCCCAGGGACGCACGAAGCACACGTATGGAAAAGCTGGGCTCTATGGCATTAGGAGCCAGGCTTTGTGCCTGTGGGCCCCTCCGTGCCTCAGTTTCCCCACTGTGTGTGAGAGCCCCCGCCCCACTCATAGGGCAGGTCCATGGTCAGTTTCCGGGACAGGGGAGGCGCGTGGCACCTGTCTGGAACAAGACAGCTCGAGACAGAGGCCACGGGTGAGGAGGGCAGTCAGGGGCAAGGTCAGAGCCCGCTGGGCTGAAGCCCGGGGTTGCCTGGCTCCTGCCTTCCTGACCAGCCCTAGTGACCGCCCCGAGTGCCAGGCTCAGGTCCTGGCCTGGCCAGATTCCGGCGCCACAGAGCCCCAAGTTCAAGTCCCAGCCCCGCTCCCCCGGGCCAGGGACGGTGGCGGAGTGGTCACAGCTCTGTGCTGGGTTTACTCTCCCGCCCAACAGCGACAGCCAGGAAATCTGCCTCCTGGACCTGAGGGGTGGAGTCGAGGAGCTGACGGGGCTGGCGCTGACCCAGATGGTGCTGTGGAATGCCCCCCCAGCCCCATCCCCTCCCTGCAGAGCCCCCTGACCCACGGCGGCGCCCCGAGTCCCGGGAGCGGATGACTTTCAGGCCTGGGAAGGAGACATGTAATTTATGGGCCGGGCTGTGCTCCGCCAGGGCTCCGCGCACAGAAATAGATGTGGTCAGCCGAGGTTCAGGGAGCCGGCCCGGACACAGTTATCTTCATCCAGAAGGGCCACCAGCTGGCAGGACCGCCGGACAGTCACCTTGAGGGCTGGGGGTGGGCGCTCTGGGGCTGCAAAGCTCCCCTCAGCCTGGTCCCCTGCTGGGTGATGATGGGGTGGGGGGAGCCTGGCCTGTGTCCCCACCCTCCGGGGCTGAGCCCTCCCCAGTTAAAGCGGGGTTGGGGGCAGGGGCTGCCCCCACAGCACTGGGTGAGCAGGGGCTTTGTCTCCGTCACCAGGCCTTCCATCACATGCTCCTGCGATTTATACAACGGCCCCAGTCAGAGGCAGGGGGCCTGGCCGAGTCAGATGAGGGAGGAAGCGGGGTTCAGCCCATCAGGTCCCACTCTGAGCACCACACAGAGAGCTAAGGACGGGCAGGGGGGCCAGGGCCTCTAGGAACCGGGACCCCACAGGTGAAGTCTTCCAGTCTTTGACACTGAATTTTGTGTTTTATCAAATTTGGGGTCCGGCAGTGCTCTGGGGCTCTGTGCTCAGGGATGACCCCTGGCAGTTCCTGGGGACTGTGTCTGGTGTCGGGAGAAACCAGGGTCAGCAACAGCCAAGGCGAGCGCCTAGACCTCCGGCACTTTCTCCCCAGCCCCCAGTTCCGGTAAGGCTCTATGCCTACCTCTGGGTATGAGGGCGAGTGCCCATGGGCCACCCTAAGAATAGGTCACTCTCGGGCCCACAAACCTGACCAGGGACCCAGGGGATCATGTGTTCCTCTGGATCTCATCTCACTGTGTTGTACCAGGGAAGGCGAGAGTCCAAGCTCCTCACATTGCTCCTCACAAGCTGTGTGATGATGAGCAAGTTACTGAGCCTATCTGGGCTATCGTTTTCTTGGCTGCCGAAGGGCCAGTACTGCAACACAGCTGCTAACGCTCAGAGAGGTGATGTGGAAAAGAAAGCAGGAAAGAAAGGATTTTTTTTTTTCTTTTTGGGTCCCACCCGGCGATGCACAGGGGTTACTCCTGGCTCTGCACTCAGGAATTACTCCTGGTGGCACTCAGGGGACCATATGGGATGCTGGGAATCGAACCCGGGTCATCCGTGTGCAAGGCAAACGCCCTACCCGCTGTGCTATTGCTCCAGCCCCCAGGAAAGGAAGCAGTGAGCACAGCTCACAGCAAGTGTTCCATGTGTCCAAGCGGGGGTTGTCAATTCATTCAGGAAAGGAAACTCAGCACACGGCACAGATTCTGCTGCTCAACCTCACAACCAGCCCAGGGACAATCCGGAACTGGAGGGGAGGCCCGAGAAATGGTTCCCAGCCGTGGGGCTGGTCCGTGGTGGAGCTGAGGCTTGAACCCAGAGCCTAATCACTGTGTCTGGAAGATTCCACCCGGCCTCATGCCTGGCCTCCTGCTGCAGGAAGGGTTTCCAGCCGTGGTCAGTGACTCAGAGTGTAACATCAAAGCAGATGTTTCTGGTCAGGGAGTGAGCGAGGAAAACTCGACAGATCTAGTTAAGGACAAGCCCCACCAAACAGTGGAAACCGTCAAACATCTACGTTTCACCGAAAATGAATCATGTGCGCTGAAAAGATGACAAATGTCTCTCAGGAGAGACACAGTGGTTGGGTGGGGAATCCCCTGATCTGAGATCAGGGTGTCCCAGAGTGTGCTGGGGGCTCCGATGGACGCATGAAGCACGGGGGAAGTTCTGTGGTCAAATGAACGGGCCACGCTGGTAGGGACTCTGGCCCAGTCTTTACGTGGGCACTTGGGGGCTGCCAGGCACCATGGCGACTACTGGCCACAGAGTCCCTATAACAGGGCCTGTGTCCAGGGCTGGGGAGGAAACGGATGGTGTCCAAGGAGTTGTCTGCCCAATCCCATCTGCAGAGTTCTGGGCTGCAAGTGAGAGGCATCTGTCCGAGGTGGAAAACAAGGTCAGACTGTGAGAGTCCAGATCTCTCCTCTGGAGGTTGGAGCTGGGCCAGCGAGCAGGTGGGGGTCGGTGCCAGGCAGGGGAACCAATGATGGTTTTGGCCCTATGATGGGTTCCCTCCAAGCAATTTTTTTTCTGGCAGTATTAGAGGAAATTCCAGCTCATCTTTAAATATGGAGTAAAAGGTAAAGGTAAAGGCCCTCCCGTTGATCGTCGATTTGCTCAAGCGGGCCCAGTAACGTCTCCATTGGAG
>JAOXYA010017460.1:0-13656 GCA_028565675.1 Sorex palustris | reverse complement strand
GTTCGATTCCCAGCATCCCATATGGTCCCCTGAGCACCACCAGGGGTAATTCCTGAGTGCAGAGCCAGGAGTAAGCCCTGGCATTGCCTGGTGTGACCCAAAAAGCCAAAAAAAAAAAAAAAAAGCAAAAAAACCCCTACCTTTTAATATTTTTTTTCAAAAAAAAAAAAAGAAAACCACTTAATGCGAACAACATCTTTTGATGGGGGGCCTGTGCATTCTTTGTGGCAGTGGTGACAGGCGGCGGGGAGGCCACACACACACACACACAGTACGCAGTGCGACAGGTCCCACGCTTGGCTCTAGGGCTCACTCACGTTTTGCGCTATCCCCAGGGGCACGTGAGCACTCAAGGCAAACTCCTTCCACTGAGCCACACCCCAGAGCCCCTGTGATCTGTGTGAGTCACACTCCACTTACTTTTTTTTTTTTTTAAATTTTTGCCTTTTGGGTCACACCCAGCAATGCTCAGAGGTTCCTCCAGGCTCTGCACTCAGGAATCACTCCTGGCAGTGCTCGGGTGCACATATGGGATGACGGGGATGGAACCCAGGTGGGTTATGTGCAAGGCAAACGCCCTCCCCGCTGTATTACTGCTCTGGCCTCCTACTCACAATTTTTAACTCTCCATCTGGCATTGCTTCAAACAAACCTATCCCTACTGCCTTGCTTATTTTTCTTTTCACTTACTTATTTTGATAAACAGGAATCAAATCCTGCTAAGTCACTCTTATTTTTTTTGCCCAGTATCTGTGGCACTGTGCCTAAGCCATTCTGTTTATATGTCAGGGATATGTGGGTGTGCCTATTCTCTGGCTTTCAGTAACAACAGTGTCGACTTTTAGGGAGGGGCTCCTGAGACGTGCTCAGGGGGCCCAGAGGACCCTTCCAGCGGTCCTCGCCCAACTCTGAGGGTCTGACGGTTCAGCGCTCTGGTCCAGGGGTGTGGAAGTGCTCAGGGGCCGGGACTGAGCCAGGCTGTCACCCTGAACAGCAGGAGCTGGTACTCATCCTGACAATACCCCCCTTTACCCAGGACAGGTGATGTCAAGGAGTGGGGCAGGTGCTTTGGGGTAAAAGCGTAGGCAGAAGCCCATGTTTGGGCCCTGGCACCACAGGGAGCCTGAGAGCACCGCTGGGCTGGGCGTGGCTCAAAAACACAACAAGGAATTGATGTAAGTGTAGGTTTGATCAAGAATCTGCAGAACTGCTTTCCAAGGAAGGGCAATCTTCCACTCCCACCTGCCGCACATGGAGACCTGGAGCTTTTCTACATTCTTGCCAATACTCAGTGTTGCCAATGTTTAAATTTTAATTATCATCTTTCAAAAGAAAATGTTAACCTCTCAGCAAAGAAATGATTCCATATAAACAGCACTTTGATAAGTAATAAGAAAGTAAGCATAAAAATGTCTACAATTAAGCTATCAACCCCATACTACGATCAGATTTGTTTTTTGTTTTGGGGCCATACTCAGCAGTGCTCAGGAGCAAAGAAATCACTCCTGGTGGGTTCAGGGAACCGTACAGGATGCGGGGATTGATCCCGGGGCGGCAGGTCCGAGGTAAGTATCTTATCCACTGTACTATCTCTCTAGCAACAACGATCAGATTTCAAGTAAACAGGCTAACCCATGACTTGTCCAAAGCTCGCTATGAAAAGAGATTTTGTTTCCTACCATTCTTGTTTATACTAATTAATAGTATCAAACTGTGGAAACTGGCCAGAGACAAGCTCAGAGGCTGAGCAGATGCCGAGTACTTAGGAGGTCCCGGGTTTGTCCCTGGGACTTAAGCACAGAAAACCCCACAAAACTATCAAGATGAAGTCTCTAAGAAGCAGACTCAGAACTACTTAGGGATAGGAGATGGGTCATGTGCTCGAGGGCAGCTCAGGGGGTGCCCGGAGACCCTCCAGGCTGCCAAGGCCTACACTAGGGGAGGCTGCCCTCAAGGGAGGACCTGGGCCCTGCACCACCTCCCCAGGCCCAGAACTAGATATTTAAAATATTAAAAAACAAAACAAAACAGAAAAAAAAAAAAGAAACTACAGGTCCCAGAACTAGATTTAAATTTCATTAAAAAATGACAGGTCCAGGGGCTGGACGGGATAGCCCAGAGATTAGGGCCTTTGCCTTGCATGTGGCCAACTGGGTTCGATCCCCAGCATCCCATATGGTCCCCTGAGCACTGCCAGGAGTAATTCCTAAGTGCATGAGCCAGGAGTAACCCGTGTATCACAGGGTGTGACCCAAAAAAAGCGGGGAAAAAAAAGGTCCAAAGAGATACCACAGGGGTCCGGGCATTGGCCTTGCACGCGGCTGGCCTCTGCCTGACCCCCAACTGCACGCCCTGCCAGGCTCTGTGAAGGCAACCCCGATCACAGAGAGGAAGGCGCCACAGCAGCTGCTGCTGGGTCGAAAACAAATGAAAACCAGAAACGAACAAAAACCAACACTCACCTGTTCATTTTCACTGAAAGCTCTTTAGAGCACAAGTTTGTTGGTAAATCCGTCAACTGCAGCTTTGCCTCCTCAGGCAGCGTTTGGAGCAAACTCTGAGACTGCCATCACAACAGCTAGGCGGAAACACGGCCCGGTTTCTGCACACAAACCGCTGCACACAACCCAGCCGACAAACACACAAACACGCTTCCACCTCAAGTCACTAATGGGAGTTTTTGGAGATGTTCGTCTTGCCAAATACTAGTGAAAAAAAGTTCTACATCTCCTCTAATGCATTACTGAAACATTCTGCCAGAATGTTCCAAATACATTTTCTATCATGTGCCAAAAACTGCATTAAAAAACCACCCCACAATTAACTCATAAAAGCAAATGTCTTTTTTTAGTAACGATTCATTTAAAAACACAGTAAATAAATGTTTACTGTGATTGGGGGTGGGGGGGTGCTTTGGCACACCTGGCTCTGTGCTCAGGAATCACCCCACGGAATCAAAGGCAGGACGGCCGTGGGCAGGCCAGGCCTCTGCCTCTGCACTGTCTCCAGCCCTGAGTGACCAGGTGCAGCAGCACCTTGAGGGGCCCGGGGCCGTGTTCCAGCACCACAGGCGCTCCCCCACCTCCCCCTCCCCATACTCCTTCCTGCGAGCCAGTCTCAGCCGCCCACAGGACGCCAGTCTGTACCTTCCCTTTCCACACATCCCAAAGCAGTTCTGCTCTCAAGCGCTGCTCAGGGGCCCAGGGACACGCTCAGGGGTTCTCCACCGACGGCTTCGATGTTACAGCCCAAGAACGTGGCACTGCTCAAGCACTGCAGTGTCAGGGACCCAGGGAGACACTGAGCCACACGAAGCCCGGAGGCCACGTGGTCTCAGGGACTGGGTGGGACCGGGTCCTACCTGCCAGCCCCAGCCCACCTTCGGAAGGGAGGCCTGTTCGAGAACACGCAGATGAGCACTTCCCATGAGAGCCCAGACAGACTCCCAGGACTTCTGCAGTCAGAGGACAGGGGACTTACGAATGTTCAGGACCTTGCTGTGACAGCACAGAGGGCAGCCTGGTGGACACAGGGGTTTGGTTGGTTTTGGGGTCACACCTGCTAGTGCTCGGGCTTATTCCTGGCGGGGCTTGGGGATCACACGTGGTGCTGGGGACTGAACCCAGACTGGCTATGTGCAAGCACCTCACCACCAACCGCTGCCCTGTCTCCCAACCGCCCCCTCCAAAAGAAAGCCCCGAAGTCCTGCCACTCTGGTCCTGTGAACCACACACGCTGCCTTTCCTTTGCTATCTAAAATGTGCTCCTAGGTCTATACAGCGGGTAGGACACTTGCCTTGCATGTGACCGACCCAAGTTCGATTCCTCCGTCCCTCTCGGAGAGCCCGGCAAGCTCCCCGTGGTGTATTCGATATGCCAAAAACAGTAACAAGTCTCATAAGGAAGAAGTTACTGGGCCCGCTCGAGCAAATCAATGAACAACGGGAAGAGAGTGCTACAGTGCTACAGGTCACTCTGGATTCAGCTCCCATTACACAGACAAGAACATCACCGTGCTACTGCTGAAGAAAATGCCTTTAAGAATCAAGCCTCCACGTGTTTGACAGTCTGCCCTACTTATGACTACTTACAAAAAATATTTTTGTTTTGTTTTTTGTTTTTGGGCATACCGGCAGTGCTCAGGGCTTACTCCTGGCTCTGTGCTCAGAGATCAGTCTTGGTGGGTTCCTGGATCCTTGGCACCCCACATGCCCTCCCCCCCGCCCCAGCCCCTACTATCCCTCCAGCCCAACCTACTTACGCCTTTGTTGCTTAGTTTAATCCAGCGTTTCCGAAGTAGGCAATCCCGCTCTCCCCACCCCCAACGCCACCCCTGTCACTGGATCTGCAGGGAGGGCTGATACAGACTCAGGGGCAACTAGAGGTACTTTCTGCTTGCAGCAGAAAGAGGGTGGTGGGTGACGTAAGCTAGGACCTCTGGGTATGGAAAGCCCCTGTCCCACCCGTGAGCCGAGCCACTCCCGTCCTCCGTCCATAGTTGCAACCAGCAGCTTCATCTCTTTATGCCAGTGTCCTGCCAGCACTGCACACTTAGTGTGCCTCAAGCCAAGCCCCTCTCTTTCTGGCCCCCGCCAAGGTCCCTTCCTCTGGGGGTGGCACCAGCACACGCCCAGCAAGCCCAGCGTCATCTCGGACCTGAGCTACAACACGGCCCAAACTGGAGCTCCAGCGCTCTTCGAATCGCCCTCAGCTCTGCACTTGGCTCCTCATTCCAGAAGCCAACACTTCCCCACCTCTGCACTTTCTGCAATGCCCTCCCCACCCCATCCCGTTAAGATGCCATCTGTTTCCTGGAGGCTTCCTGATCCTCTCAGGAATCTCGCACAATTGTTCTGCCACTCAGGATGTTTCTTCCCTCGCTGAGCTGGGAGAGAGTGCAATGCCGGCTACTTTGGAAAGAAGACTCATTTCGAGAGCTTACATATGCAGGGCACTTACTGCCTGTTCGACAGGCATGCGCTTCTGAGTTTCCAGTTATCTGTTATCTGCGCTGACCCACCGAAGGCCCGCTGAGGAAAGTCCTTCAGCTGATTTACAGCCGGGAAAGCATTCTAGGCCGCTGGCTGGCTCCCCCGGCTCACCTCAGGACCCTAAGTGACAGCAAGCCTTCTTGATCCTAACCGGATCTCTGACAAGACTCTTCCCACGACACGTGATTTCTCTCATGAAAGGCAGACAATCCCACAGGCACTAGTTACCGATGTGCTATTAGTTTGAAACACACGAAAATACTGCTTTTGTAGATTAAAAAATGACCAGACACAAACAGTTCCAAAAGTTCAATCAGGAAAGGATAATGTCCCCTGCTGAAAAACTGTAAAGGAGAGCCAGAGAGCTAGCACGGGGTGGGGACGCTTGCCTGGCATGCAGCTGACCCTGGTTTGGTCTCCAGGACCACATATGGTTCCCTGAGCAGAGCCAGGAGTGATCCCTGAACGCAGAGGCAGGATTAAGTCTTGGGCACTGCCAGCTGTAGCCCGAAAACAAAGGCAACAACAAAATAAAATGTAAAGAATTAAGATAACGTTGATTTTAGTATATAGTACCAAAGAAATAAAATTAGCAAGGAATCTCCAGGTGACGGTGTTTCTCCAAGACTGAACCGCTGATGGGCTGCGGAGAGACACAGAGGGCTTCCTGGAGGCAGGGGCATGGCAGGTCACCCTTTCTCTGTCTGAACAATTAGACGCAGAATTCGAGCAGCTGCCTCCCACTGCCTTGTTTCTGATGAAGACTAAGTAAGGCTCCACTCTGGAGTGGCAGGGAGGCAGCTCAGTGCTACAGCACCTGCCTTCCAGGTGTGAGGCTCTGGTTTTGTTCTCTGGCACCATGAAAGAGAAATAAATATAATAAAGAAGTAAACCACACAGAACTGCGTCCTAAAGAATGGGGAAAAACATTCCGGGTATGGGTGGCAGTTATCTGGATTTCTGCTTAGTAATTATTTAAGCTGTACATTTTTACACATTCTCTATGTGTATTTCACAATATAAAGAAAGAAACGGGCCAAGAAGCCAAAATCAGGCCTAGTTTGTAACTTCTTTCCATTGGTGCCAGGGACGGAATCCAGAGCTCCCAAGTGCAAAGCCTGCACTCTGAGGCTAAACTAGCTCCCCCCCCCCCCGCAAACCCCACATCACCTGATCACAAGACACTTCTGTCAAACACCAACAAATTTTTTAAAGAATAACATTAGTTCACCTTTTCCCCCCAAACATGTCTCCTTTCCTGAAGCATCTCCAGAACCCCCTCACCCTCTACCCTGGGGTACGGGGAGCCCTGACATCACAGGTACGAGGAGAATGGACCCATTTCCCCTCATAGCATATGCAGAATGTGGCTGGACAAGCCAGTCCTGAATGCCATGGGAATGGGTTTGAGTAACTTGGAGGGTCCCACATCCGGTGAGACAACGTCCTATGTGGAATGTTCCAGGTCACCCCAGATCAACAGACTCTAAAGTCCTACCAGTGGGGTGAGAGTCTTTATTTCATAAGATCCCTGACTTTTTCCTGTGTTTGCTTTTGGGCCACACTGAATGTTACTCCTGGCGGTGCCTGGGAAACCATATGGGGTGCAGGGATCAAACACGGGTTGGACGTATGCAAAGCAAGCTCCATACCTGCTGTGCTGTCACTCTGGCCCGAGACCTCTGACTTTTTTAACAGCACTGGCTTCTTGGCTTTGGGTCATCTCGTGGTGCTTGGTGATCTGGGCTGGCTCCTGGCGGTGCTGAGGATAGGACCTGCGCCCCAACCTGCTTTCCTCAGTGTAGACGATGCCCCACCCTGCAGTTCCAGCGAGCAGACTCTACCCCCTTCCTGCCTCCTCTGCTGCTCTGGGCGGGCACCCCATACCAACTCAGCACCCCTGTTCCTCTCCGACCTACTCCCCGCTGTCAGGCCTCACTGGGGCCTGCAGGCAGAAGGGCCCTTATCCATGTCTATAAACGTTCTTAAGAAAGATTTTTTTTGAACATCTTATTAACTTTAAAAATGAGCCTCAAAGTGCTTTGCAGACAATAAATGCCATACAAAGGTAATGTATTAGGATTACAGGGCAGGTGTGTGTGTGTGTGTTGTAAAGTGCAGCAGCAACTCTGATGAAACGCTCACCTCCGGACCTTCTTTCCTCTAATTACAAGCTCACCCAGAGGCTACAGACCTCTTTAAGTTTTTGGTTTCAAGTCTCAGTTTTGTTGATCTTAAAGTGTAAATATTATCTCCCTATTACGAAAACCCCACCAGGAAAGAGAAGGCCCCAGACCCATCACATCAGAACTGGCGTCAAGACACCTCTGGGCCTCGAGCCCGCGTTCCACACAACAGCTATCTCGCTTGCTGTCTCTGCTTCTTTGCTGACGTGTTCTCTCGTGAACACATTTTCCCTCTTTCTCTCTCACATCTACATATCTCACATCTACCTTGCTGCACTTAAAAAAGAAACAAACAAACAAATAAAAGGCCCCTCCGGGCCCTCCCCTTCCAGTTCCTCCTGCCTCCTCTCCCCCAGCAGCTAGAGCAGCCGCTAGGTGCAGATGGAAGGCAGGGCCTCGCTCATCTGAGCCACAACCCACCCTCCAAGACCCTTTTCTGTTTGGTGTATCTGGCTGGAACAAGCACTGTGTTAAGTAAGTTGTCCAAGGTGACATATCAACGGAAAAATCAGAAAAAGAAATAACTCTCTATCCTTAAAATTATTGGGAAAGGTTACTCTATTAAAATGCCCAGAAAAGATACTTTAATCATCTCTCTCTCCTGCCATTTTTTTTTTTTTGGCTTTTTGGGTCACACCCAGTGACGCACAGGGGTTACTCCTGGCTCTGCCATTCACTTCTGCTCATTCCTTTAACAGCACCAACGTTTTTTAAAAAAGAACTCAGAGGAGCTGGGAACACAGCGGACATCAAGGCCTAGGACCAGAGAAGGGGGCTACTCTAGCCCCCAGGCAGAAAGGAGCCCTGCTCGCCCGGAAGCCACTGCAGGGAAGGCTCACTGTCTTCCCCAGCCTGCCGGGGACCAGGAAGCAGCAAAGAGAGACCGAAGAGACGCTCTACATGCTGGCCGTGCTGGCCGCGGCAGGGATCTGTGGCCCCTGGCAGTGGAGATGGCCCAGAGGTTCAGCAACCTCAGCCTGGAGACTGCTGACATCAGCTTCCCGCGGCCGTGCCATCAGCACGCACAGAGAGTCGCCCTCACAGGGACCAAGGCCAGCCTGGCCATGGCCGCAGTGTGGGCTGGGAAAGCCACTCACTCAGGGTCTCTTTATAATTGCTGACAAAGATTTGGAAGTTACAGCACAAACAGACCATTTCTACCAGAAATTAGTTCTTTAAAGAGAAATTGTAACCCAACCTCACTGGTACCAGGCTGAACCCAGTTCCTGGCACCCCTCAACACCGTGGCCACAGGGGCCTCGCCACCAAGAGGACCAGCCTTGGTAATCAGAAGGAATTCAATTCAATCCACTATGACTTACCCCATTTTCAGTGCGTTTTTCTCCAGGTGCATTTATTACATTTCTCTGAGTTCTCTGCTCTTGAGTTTGACGACCTCCTAGAGAATGAGGACCAAATTTACAGAAAGATACCAGAAGCAATACATTCTGATTTTTCACTTTAAGTATGTATTGAACATTACAAAATACTAGAATGAAAAACTCAGGACGTAGTATAGGAGAAAAATATTTTACAATTAATATTTTTATATAAAGTTGCTTGAATTGTTTTTGGGGGGCCACGCCCAGCAATGCTCGGGGGAACTTCTGGCTCTGCACTCAGTCACTGCTGGCGCTGCTCAGGGGACCATCCGGGATCCTGGGGATTGAACCCAGGCTGGCTAACGGTACCCACTGTACTATCACTCCAGCCTCGTAAAGGAAGTATTTTCTCCTAGCTCTCTCATTTCAGAATTCTGAAGCTGACTTTTATAAAAAGTTTCCAATGGCTCCAGCATCACAGCACGTGCCCCTGCCCACGAGTTCTCTCCTCCGCCCAGGCCGCTTCTCCAGAGGAGACTTCGGGGCCCCAGTGAGAGCAAGTGGGGAAGGCGTTTGCATCGCACGCCTCTGACCCAGGTGATGCCCAGTATATGTGGCCCCCTGAGCCCCGCCAGGAGTGAACCCTGAGCACAGACCCAAGAGTAAGCCCTGATCACCAAAGGTGTGTCCTCCTCAAAAAAGACAAAGGAGAGGCTACTACCTAGTCATCTGACAAAATCCTGACGCATACAACAGGGTTGAGAACCCGAGTGGACACCATCGACACTGAGCCATCTCAGGAATTCACTGTTTGGTACATGTCTCAGCGTATGCGTGTGTGTGCGCGTGGGTTTTGTCACAGAGAGACCCAGGGCCTCACAGGCAAGGCAAGTGCTCAAACACTGATACATTCATAGGCCCTGCCTGAGGGTACTGTTTTCAAAGGGTTAAAATTTAACCCAAAAATATTTTCCACCTGTCATGTTTCCTAACAAAGAAAGTGTGATGCACACATCTGGAGCAGGTGAGGTCAAGTGTCAGGAATGAGTTTTCTGCTGGCCAAATGCCGTTCCGCGTGTCTCCAGGACCGATGCTGATCTGAGAATTCTCATGGCCACAGTGTTTACTTTGTTACCAAGAATGCAGAACTTTAAAAGGTTTCTTGTGACTAGGACTCCTAACTAGGCCATGAGCCTAATATTTAAAAAGGAAAAAAAGCAGTTTCCCCACTTACTTCTTTTATATCACTTTGAAATTTTACAAGAAAAAGTCTACCGTGAAAGTAGTGCTTAACCTTAAACTACATTCTCAAAGAGTGGAAATAAAATATTTTACTCCTTATACATATAGTCAAGACATATAGTAATAAAGATCGATCGAAGATCTAAAAACGATCTGATGGGAGGCAGAGGAGAAGTAGTAGTGACAGCATCCAGGGGCCTGCGAAGAGTAACCACAATCAACCAGGGGGGCGGCACGTGGCCAATAAGCACTGGGCCCCGGGTTCAGCCCCCAGCACTGAGCACCCTTCACCAGCACCTCTCGATGTGCCCTGCTGGGCTGGAGCAGCACCACACCAACGGGCCCAAGCACTGGACCATGAGGCTGGACTAGACTGCTGAGAATGCCCAGTATCCTGGGCACTGCTTCGAAGCCCCCAACCCCCACCGCCAAAAAGGGAGGAAAAAGAGAACAGAATGTCCATAAAAAGCTCCTCAGGGAGGGGTGATAGTTCAGCAGGGAAGGTTCGATCCCAGCACCCAGTATGGTTCCCTGAGCACCCCCAGGAGTGACCCCTGAGTGCAGAGCCAAGAGTCAGCCCTGAGCACCACCAGGCGGGGTCAAAATACACCAAGACGAAAAGCCCCAAAGCTCTTTAGGGGCATCAGGGGAGTAATGACAACAAAAGCAGCAGCAGGGTACCCCCAAACACGTACTCCTGTCAACCTGCTAGTGAAAAATAAAGAGGCTCTGAAGCACTGGCGAGGCGTCAGCGAGGCCCGCCCAGGCAAAGGTCTTGCTTTCCTCTTTCCTTTGAGGCAGAAGGGGCCATACCTGGCTCTGTGCCCAGGCAACCGTGTATGGTGCCAGGGATCAGCCAGGATTGGCCGCAGGGGAGGCAAGTGCCTGAGCTCCTGCCCGGCCTCTCGGTCTACTTCTTACTGACGTGGGGGTACTTGGTATATGTAAAGGACATCAGTCCTTTGCCAAAGAAGCCATCAGTGCCGTTTCCCAGTTGACGGTTTTTCCTCTTTGTACCCCAAGCGGTGAGCAGGAGGCCGGGGCTCAGGGTCCCCGACTGGCGATTCTTGGCCTGGTAGTTCACTGGAGGTCTGAGGATTATCCAGCTAGTGCTCGGGCTTCACCCGGTGATAGTAGGGGCGGAACCAGGATTGGCCGCATGCAAGGCAGGTGCCCAAACACTGACAGATCCCCCTGGCCCCTCCCAGCTGATAATCTATCTTGCAGCTTTGCTCGGCGTGACTGCTGCCATGTCAACAGGACTTTCTCCCTCTTTGATCTTACTGTTCTTGGGTCACACCCAGTGATGCTCAGCTCACTCCTGGCTCTGCCCTCAGGAATTACTCCTGGCGGTGCTCAGGGGACTGCATGGGATGCCAGGGACCAAGCTCCAGGTGGCCACCTGCTGTCCTATAGCTCCAGCTCCTTCCTCTTTTATTTTTATGTACTTTTTGGTTTGTTGCTCTATCCAGCAGTGCTCGGAGTTTAATCCTGAACCCAGGTTGGCCTTGCTCGAGGCAAGTACTCTCCCCACTATACTATCACTCCTGCCCCCTTCTCCTCTTAAATAATTCAGCTGATTGTTTTCTTTTCCTTTACGACAGTGTTATATTTAGAAATATCTTATTTAGCCTAGTTTCTTTTTCTTATTGCCCTGAATTTTTCTTTTTTTTTTGGCCAAATCTGCCTGTGCTTAGGACTTACTCCTGACTGTGCTCACTTCTGGCGGTGCTCAAAGGACCGTATGGGGTGCTGGTGATGAAATCTAGGTTGGCTGCATGCAAGGTAAGCACATGACCTGCTATACCTCTGGCCCCCACCCTAAAATTTTTTAATATCCCACAGTATTTCTATTTATTCTCTTCACAGTTCTATTTAGCCTTAAAATCTAGATAGTTGACTCATCTAGTCTTCATTAAAAGTTACTTTAAATAGAACGTTCTCTCACGTGTCTAAGCACATTGTTCGATTTAATGTACTGAGGAGACAATAAGTGCCAAGTGCCCAAAAATATTAAATGATCATGAAATACTTATAATGACTGAGGAAAAGTGAGGTACAAACTCTTCCTCTCACAATCATTAAGGAAAAATCATGTGACTAGCGTAGTGTTTCTATTTTTCTCTTCAGACACCGTGATTTTTCCTACTTTTCTTAAACGAACTTTTATGGCAAAAACTACCAAATGAGAGAAAAGTACTTATGTACCTTGTTCACTGCTCTCGGTTGGGGAATCTTCATGTCGAAGAAAAAATTTCACTTCTTCTCTTCGTGGCCCCCATTTCTGAAGATGCTCATACATCATGTAGTCAAAGGGTATAGGACGCTCTGGAGAAATACACACAACTATTTCAGAAACAAAATGGCACCAAACAAATGAAGACTTGATGGGAGTGTGTACGACATAATCAAAGCTATTACAAGCAACACGTTTTAACTTTGATAAAAAACAAGAGTATGAATGGAAAACAATTTAGTAGATATGTAAATACACGGGAGCTGGAGCAATAGCTTAGCAGGTAGGCGTTTACCTTGCACACACCGCTGACCGGGAGTCCTCTGCCCCGGAGAGTACCTCGCCCGCACTGCAAAGACTAGCAAGCTACCCATGATGTATTTGATATGGCCTCAAAAGCAGTAAAGACAAGTCTCACAATTGTTGTAAGACGTTACTGGTGCCCGCTCGAGCAAATCAGTGAACAATGCCAAGACAGTGCTACAGTGCAGTAAATACACTGAAGCACACACAGAACCAATTTTGCAATATTAAATCAAGAAGCTGAAAGAGAGGCTGCAGCAACAGGACAACAGAGAGGGGTTTGCCTTGCATGCAGCTGACCCGGGTTTGATCCCCAGCACCCCAGATGGTACCCCAAGCACCGCCAGGATTAAGTCCTAAGTGCAGAGCTGGGGGTAGGTGTGTCCCAAGGTCCTTTCCAGTATTTCTGGAAACAGTATGTCACTCACCCTTAAAAGAAAAATACTGGAGATGTTGTTCCTCGACAGAGCATTTGCCTTGCACGCGTGACCAATTATCCCTGGGATCTTAGTAAATAAGAGCATCACCAACTGTAGCTGTGAGGTGCCATGGCGGCCCAGGTAATCCCAAGCACCTCAGGGTCGGAGCAGTAAGCTACCACCTTGGTTTGCCAAATATTGCCAGAAGTGCCCCCCAGGCTTCTGACACTGCTTAGGAGACTCTCCAAACAAACAAAAAATATTAACTGCTGAGCCCTATTATTTATTTATTTATTTTTGCTTTTAGGATCACACATAGCGATGCACAGGTATTACTCTTGGCTTTGCACTCAGGAATTACTCCTGGGGTGCTCAGGGGACCATATGGGATGCTGGGAATTGAATCCAGGTTGGCTGTGTGCAAGGCAAATGCCCTACCTGCTGTGCTATCCAGCCCCTATTAGGATATTATACATGGCAATCAGGTAGATAAAAACTGGACATGGCTCTACCTAGCAACTCAGATCACATTACTGGGAATGTTCACGAGCACCTGTAATGACCAAAAAGACAAAAATAATACTAAAAACTAAAGTTCAGGCTGGGGCACTAACTCAAATGGGCAGAGCCATGCTCTGTATGATGGAGTTCCAGACTCAAGGCTGGACGCCTGAGCGCCAGGAGCAGGGCCGGGAGTCATCCCTGGGCACCTCCAGGTGTGGCCCCCAAACCAGACCAAATCAAAAGCTAGACCAATCAACACTCCCACCCCCCATCCATGCCAACGTGAGTTGCTTTGTTCTTTTCGATGCGTGCGATTCTCCTTGGTGTGAGGCGATGACTCGTGGTTTGTGTGTTTTTTTTTAAATTTTATTAAATCACTGTGAGATAGTCAGGGTAGGATGAGGGAGACGTGACTGGGGCCTGCTCGGGGCAATCGACGAACAACAGGATGGT